>PVKZ01007267.1:0-24952 GCA_004027375.1 Macroglossus sobrinus | reverse complement strand
TTTCTAAACACTTCAGTGAGTATTTCCTGCGAACGAGACGTTCTCATGTAACTGATGAGAATTAGGAGATGTACCACCGATACGGTGCTGCCATCGTCCCCGCGGTCCGCGTTCGGAATTACTGCGGATGTCCAGGAGTGTCTTTCTCCGCCTCCCTCCCGGCCCAGGACCCGGTCCCGGGTCGGCTGTGGCATTTAGCAGCCCTGTGGGGTGAGTGCCCTTCTGTCTGGTGCTGCTTCCCAGCCTGTCCCTGTCAATTATGACCTTGACACACGTTTGGAAGGGGGCGAGCCATTTTTTTTATAGACTGTCTGTCGTCTGGGTGTCTGGGATTTCCTCGTGATTCTGCCTCCGGTCGGGAACACCACAGAAGGGCGACGGCCTCTCCCTGACGGAGCAGGAGTGACACACGGGGGCCGGCGTGTTCTGAGTGGGGCACGTACAATGTATGGGAATTAAGATACCGAGAAGAACTGGAGAACACATGGGGGTAAACAGATACATAGTTGTTTGTGTGTGTGTATGATGGGGGTGAGGGATGGAGGCTGAGACCCAGGGATGGAGGCCCAGGGATGGAGCTGGAGGACCAGGGATGGCCGCTCGGTTCAGATAACCTGGGCAGCCTGGACCGGCCCACAGTGCAGGTGTATTAGGGCCTCAGGGCACCTCAGAATTCCTCTCGGCTTGTAGAGGAGCTCGCTATTTCCGGGTTATTTACTCTATTTTGTAACTATGTTCCTCCATCCAATAGAAATAGAAGACTCGTAGACAGAAAGTTCCATTCCTGTCTGGGTGGAGTGGGGAGACCCCGAACCCAAGGGCCGTGTAAGGAGAGCCCCCCCCCCGAACCCCCCTCAGCCGGGCGATGGCAAGGCGCCTCTGGCCAAGCTCACACCTGGAAGCAGGTGGAATGTGGCCTCCCTGAGGCTCTGGATTCTTCCCGGACGCTAAGGGAGGCGGTGTGGAGGCGACTTGGTCCGCGAACTTCTTGGAATACCCCTTACAGAGACCTCAGAAGGGAGCCCTGTATCCAGACGGGGGCAGGGCGGGGCCCCCTGGCGGCCGCGCGGGGTCGCCGTGGGGATGCACGGGACCAGCGAACCCGCCTCTGGGCGGGGGATTTGGGCGTCGAGGGCTGACGAACGCCCAGTGGCTTAGATTCGCCCTGTGCTGGCCGCTGAAGGCACGTGGGGGGCAACGGGTGGTGACTCAGGGCTTCAGGCAGAGACTCGAGAGACTCCGCTCCTACCAGTCAGGTGGCTTTCGGGAACATGGGGACAGGGGCCTGGGCTTTGTGACGGGCCCGGTGTCCCCGCATCATCTTTGCTCTTTGGGGTAAACTGCACCTGCATTTTTTACGGTGTCACTTTTGTCCCGGCCGGCGTTGGGTGGGGGCGGCTTGGAGAGCGGGGGTCCAGGGGATGCGGGCCGCGTCCTCGTCCACAGAGCGTTCGCCGAGCGCTCCCGGCCCTTGGGCGCGGGTCCCCCGGCGGGTGTGGATTCGCGACCCATGGTCCCATCAGCCCCTGTTCCCACCTGAAAGAGCATCTGTGTTTATTTTTTCAATCGGGACGTGTGTGTTTGACCCCCCGTGTCCAGAGAGGCACGCAGGCCTGGGGTCCTCTGGGTCGTTCACAGAAAGGTGCCCTTGAGAGAGTAAACCACACTGGAACCAGGGGCGTGAGCGGGGAGCAGGCTCAGCACCCCGGGGAGCCGGCCACAGCTGTCCGTCCTGTCCCTGCTGTCACTCCCGAGCCTCTGCTTGCAGGGGCTTCTCCAGCCACGCCTTCGCTCAGCGGGAAAGCCATCGGCCTTGAGGGACCGGAAATGGGATGGGCTCTTCGGGCGAGGGCTGGGCCTTGGGTCGCAGGGAGGACCTGCCTTCTGAGCGGTGGGGGCGGGCAGAGGTGAGGGATGGGGGGGCAGGGGGCAGGGGGAAGGGGCAAGGGGAGGGGACAGGGGGGACCTTCATCCCCATCTCCGGCCAAGCACGTTGTCCTCCCAACCTATTTTCTTCCCCTGAGAAGAGATTTTCTGCCGCCTGCTTCAGACAAAAAGTTTGGCATGAACTTTTATCTTCTTACTAAAGTGTCTTTTTTTTTTTTTAGACTCCCCTCTATTTCAACACTTCTCCCCTTGACCTGTTTTTTCTCGCAAACCAAAAAGAGCAGACAGGGCTTTGGGCCAGTCTTTTCCTGCCATCGGCGTTATTCATAGCTTGTCAGCATCCCCGAGCGTTTCTCGGTGAGGTCACTGCGGTATTTATGTCCCCGCCTTGCGTATATGTCCTTCCGAAAAGTCTCACAGACGCTGACAAGTGAAAAACAGATCCGACCTTCAATGCTCAGGACGGCAGGCTCACACGAAACTTTCCGTTCATTTGGTTTCGAACTAAATACTCCTCCTTTTGTCTGCTTTGTAAACACGGGTTCATCTTCCGAGTCTCTCCGACTTCTCGTGGACTTGTAGTTTCTTTAAATACATCTTTAAACAGTTGCAATTTAGATAGAGCAAAAGTGATGTTTTTTTTTTTTTTAACGGAATATCGCCGTGCTATTATAAATAGGGGTAACGGACACAGAACGGAATGCGTACTGCACAGCGTGAGGAATGCAGTTCTGTCCTTCCCGCATCTCACGTCACGGGGTGTCGTCCGCACCTCTGTTCTGTTTCAGGTACAGAGCCTTCATCTTTATGTTGACGTTTCTGCTGTACGCCAGTTTCCACTTATCGCGAAAGCCGATCAGCATAGTTAAGGTAAGAAATCGTTCTGCACTTCAATTTCTGTCCTGCCCGCCTTCTCCGTAAGGAACTAGCTACTTTAAGAGGCGATTCGTTGGGGGTAAGGGGGGGAGCGCTAAGAAGAATGGAGAAAATGCCTTGTGTAGAAGGAAGTTATTTTGCTGCTCTGGTTTCTAGGTTCTCTTTTCTGATTTTAAAATCCTCCAAGTGTCTTCAGGATTTGTCATTTCAGAGTGTAGTAGACTTTTGCTTATATCCAGTGGACAGTTTCGGGGTTCTAAAGCTTCATTAAATACTTATTCAGTCTCGCGTGCGTTTTCCCTCCCGAACCCCCCGAAGCTCAGTCGCTCCCGAGCTGCTTCTGAGGTGCTGGGGTTTTGATTCCGAGTCCGTCTGGCTGGGGTGGGGCTTCTCCATCGTCCCACGCACACCGGGGCTCTCCGCGTGACGGGTGGACGGGAAGCCGGTGAGCAGGCATCGGACGAGGCCGAGCGAAGGGAGGAGGCTGGAGTGGGCAGCGCCACGTGATAGCCCCGTGACCCGGGGAAGCCGGCCGTGCCCCGACCCTCACCAGACGGACACCGTTTCGCCTATAAATTATCCGCACGCTCGAGGAGCTCTTGGCTGTGTCGCAGCGGGGATGAGGACATGGCCCCGCGCCAAAGGCAGCTCGTTTCCGGCCCCACTGTCCTGCCCTCGCCCTCGAGTCGTTGGCAGAGCCCGTGGGAACTCTGCCGACCTTTGTCCCCTGCTTCCTCCACTCCCCGTGAGCGTCAGGGCGCCGGACACCTGCCCGGGCTGGTCCAGATGCCCGGCCGAGGCGGGCGCCTCCGTGGACAGTTAGTTCTTTGTCCCCGCTTCCCAGTAACTCTCAGACGCCGTCCGTTGACTCCAAAGGCCAAACTGCTGCTTGGCTGCCGGTCAGCGGGAGTGTCCCACGCCCTTCAGGTCGCTTGCAAACTCCTCACTTGTCTGAGCTGCCGGTTGTAATGACGGGAGAGGTTTGGGGACGTTTCACGATGTGGTTCTCACGAAGAAGAGGAGGGTGAGGGAGGAGACAGAGGGTCGGGGTGCACGCTCATCCACTCGGCCGGCCCCTCCGCACCTGCCCCCCCCCCGGGCCCAGCCGCCGAGGGTCACGAGCTCCTTCTCGCCCTCCTGCAGGGGGGCAGCGAGCAGCCCGGGGCGGCTGGCAGAGCGGAGGGGCCTTGCGGCCGCTCTGAGCAGCATCGGTGGTGCCCGGATGCACTCGTTTGCCGTGTGTGTGCGTGTGTGTGTGCGCGTGTGCATGTGTGTGTGTGCATGTGTGCGTGTGTGTGCATGTGTGTGTGCATGTGTCTGCGTGTGTGTGCACGTGTACATGTGTGTGTGCGCGTGTGTGTGCGTGTATGTGCATGTGTGTGTGCATGTGTGTGTGCGCGTGTGTGTGCGTGTGCTGGGGGGCTGCCAGATGGGGGCTGCCGGATGGGGGGGCCGCCGGGGGCATCCGTGGGCCCCGCAGGCGGAGTGCCCTGCTGCCTCCCCCACCTCGAGCGCCCAGAACCCCGGAAGGCTGTCGGGGGCGGGGCGGGGTCCTGCTCTGCGTCCCCACCGCCGAGCACGTCACCCGAGTGCTCTTTCTCTCCGGCTCTGTCCTCCCGGACGCCCAGGGCGCGCTCCATCGCTACTGTGCGGCCGTGGACGAGGGCGAGGCCAGGTTCGACAGCCAGAGCCAGAAGGCCAGTGACAGCCCCCCGCAGCGGCTGCCCGACAATGCGACGGACTGCGGCTGGGCCCCGTTTGGTGAGTGGTCAGCGTGCCGTGGCCGTCCGGCCGCTGGGGCGGGCGGCCCTACTGAGCTCGTCTGGGGGTGACGCACGCCGGGAGCCCGCTGGCAGGGACAGGCCCACGGTGGTGACAGTGTCCTGGAGGGTGACGGCATGTGGGGACTGCCTGCGCCCCGTCGTCGGCTGTGCGGGGCTGGGCGCAGAGCTGCTGCACCCTGACAGGACCCCGTTAGCGGGGAGACCTGCGGAAGACACTTGGCTGGAGCTGGGACTCGCAGAGTGTGGACTGGGGTGGGGACGGGGACGGGGACAGGGATGGGGATAAGGACGGGGACGGGGACAGGGACGGGGACGGGGATGGGGATGGGGACGGGGACAGGGACAAGGATGGGGACGGGGACGAGGACGAGGACGCGGTGGGAAGGGGAGAGGGAGCGGAGGCCGGGCGGGGCCTGGCTGAACGGGCGCAGAAGCTAAGCAGCTCGGCGTGGACCCTAACACACCCGGTGCCCCCAGCATACCCCGCGGCTTGTCCGCCCGAGGCCCGAGCATCCAGGGCCGTGTCAGGCGTGGCTCCCCCCGCCTGTGCCAGGAAGCCAGACGGGGCTGCGTGCGGGGCCTGCAGTCCCCCCCCCCGGCTCCAGAACCCCAGCTGACGTCCGGCAAAGACGCAGCAGCACCGTCACCTTCGCCCGCCCGTGTCACCCCGCAGGTCAGGACAACTACCAGCAGCTGCTCGGGGCCCTGGATTACTCCTTCCTGTGCGCGTACGCCGTGGGCATGTACCTCAGGTAGGCCTGCCCGGGCTTCGCGGGGCCCTCGCCGGCCACGGCCCCTCGGGGGGTCGGTCCCAGGGGCCTCGAGCATCGGCGGTGCTGTCCGTGCAGGCGCGAGCACAGAGCAGCGCGTTCAGGGAACTCTGGCCCCCGGCCGAGCGAGAGAGCGAGCGGACTGTCCCTTGTCCACGTGGCTTGCCTGGCCCCTGGGTTCAGGACGCCCCTGGAGCCCCGCCAGGCTGCGGTCCCTCAGGGACAGGGCGTGACACTCCCTGCGACGCCCAGCAGAGCTCATCATCCTCGCCCTGACCTGGGGGGCCGCGTCCGTCCACGTTCGTGTCCCGGTCACGAATTCCGCGGCTCACGCGTTTGTGCGGGCGCGGCCACCGGGTCGCCCCGCTCGGCACCCGCGGGCTCCGTCTGTGTGCAGGGGCTGTGCAGCCTGCAGGCTGGGTGAGCGTGGGCGCAGGGGCCCTCGGCCGGGGTCCGAGTCCTGGCTCCACCACCTGCTCGTGTGGCCGTGGGCCTCAGTGTTCCCTTTGCAAGCCGGGGGAGTAGCAGTTCTCACCCCACGGGTCGGGGTGGGGATCGAGCGGGTTCATTCTGCCACAGGGCGCCACCGCAATCGTCCCCAGCCTCGGCCCCAGTCTCGAGCTGACCTGGGACACCGGTGACTGCTGTGTGGATAAGCGGACACATGGCCGGTGCATTAATTCTGGTCTGTGTCGGTCCAGCTGCTTACAAACACAAACCAGAAGAGCGTCACGGGGCCACGAGTCCACGAGGGGTTCGGGGGTCCCTGTAAATATCGAGCCTCTTTCCTGAGACGCTCCCCACCCCCGAGAGTGGCACCGTCGAGACCCAGGCCCCCGGCCCGGCCCGGCGGCACCCTGGAGGGTGGTCGGTGTCCACGAGGCAGTTTCTGCTGACGGAGAGGGGTGACTCCCCCGCACTGAGCGTGCACGGCGTGCGTCACGCTGCAGAACCGTGCGGCCGCGTGAGTGGGTGGCCGTGAACTCGGAGGCCCGAGGCGTGCGGGGCCCAGCCGAGCACGAGCCCGGCCGAGGACAGCGCGGTGCCCGCCGGAGGCCTCTCCCGTGTGGGTGGCCGCCAGGCTGCTAGCCGAGTCCCACCCGAGGCATCACGCCGACGTCCTAAACCCTGTGATCTCAAAACCTGGGGTACAAAAAGACGCAAACGTTGGTTGGAGTGTGTTTCTCCGTTATGAGGAAGCAGAATTTAAACACTCTCAGCCGCGAGTGGCTTTGTCCCCTGGGAAACAGAGAGCAGCGTCTGGAGACAGGTTTGGTGGTCCCGGCTGCCGACAGCGGTGCCACCGGCCTCCAGTGGCCGGAGACCAGGCGCCACGGCCCACAGGACGGCCCCCAGCACAGAGGCCGGCCTGGCCCGAGGTGTCGGGAGCGCCGACGTTCGGAGCCCTGATCTGAACGCACGGGGTCCTGTGGTCGCTCGCTCGCTCACGGGCACAGGTAGTTTTGCATGTGGCTCACCAGTGACGGCTGCGACGTTTCGTCTCTGAAACCTGCCGTGGACTCACGCCGGCCGGAGGGCGTGCCCTGCTCCCTCGCGAGGCCGCGCCGTGGCACGGCGGCACGTGGCACGGCGGCACGTGGGTCGTGTGGCGTAGCGGGTGGCAGCGGGTGCGGTGGGCACCCCTGCCCGCCCGGGCTGTTCCTGGCGGGTTCGGCGGGGGTGGTGTGTGCGCCCGTCTGTGCCTGTGTGGCGTCTGGCAGACAGTGCACTCTGTCTGTCCCTCAAGCTTCTCTTTCAAACTCTTACGTAGACATCGCATTTGGGCCCAGCATTGAACAGCAAGCAGGAAATAGAGGGGAGGACATTTCTCAGCGCTGGCCCGTGGCCCTCGCTCTCGGGAGGCCCATCTGACTCGGTCGCTGGTTCTGTGACCTTGGGCAGGTCAGCTAGCCCCGCCGGGACCAGTGTCCTCCTCCCAGAAGCGAGCGAGTGGGAGCCGACGGCTCGTGTGGCTCTCGAATGCTCCTCTTGAGTTCATAAGTGTCAGCTTGTCCTCGGCTTACACTTTGACCCGAGTGTTCGTCTCCATTTTAAGTAGCTCCGTGTGCGTCCGTGTTTGAAAGGTCGTTGGTGCGATCTGATGAATTCGGAAGGAAGAGGTCTTCTCTGGTTCGTGGACGATCAGGATTTTGGAGCTAGTTCTCGGCAGGCGGGTGTCCTTCTTTGTCATGGTTCAAGCCCGTCTGGCTTCTAGAATGATCCGTGGAAGACGATGGGACCTGTAGAGTTTTTAACGATTGCAAAAGGCTCCCGGTCTCTTGTAATCATCCTATAGCTTCTTTATCCACTGAGCAAGCCACAGGGGCAAGTTGCTGGATAGCCAAGTCCATCTATATACCCCTAAGCTGGCGGAGGCGTGCTCCACGTGGCCTCGGGGGCCTTGGCATGCCGGACTCGTCACCCCCACCAGCCCCGCGGGAGCTGTTCACGGTGGACCCACCATCCACCGGGCACGGAACCCACACTGATCTCGGCCGAGTCCCCGAACAGTTTAGGGGGGAGTTCTCCAAGGACACCGGCTCTTTCTGAGTCACGATGCTTGCTGTTCAAAGGCCCTACCCCGCGCGGTTCAGACCCTACCTCAGAGAAAATCCCTGCCTTCGAACCGGACCCCAGGGCCTGCGGCAGGCGGGGGCAGCTGGCAGGGCCCAGCCGGCCCCGGCGTGTTGGTGTGGGTGACTTCACGACAGACAGACAGCTCAGGGGCCCAGGGACGCGCTCGCCATCACAGGCGATCCCCTTTCCTAGCAGGATGAGATGTCGGTGTTTCCAACGGGCAGCCATCGCGTGCGTAAGCCATGGCGTTTGAGTTTTATTGTTTGACGGTTAGTGACTTTTACTGGAAACGAAGTCTCCCCCAAAAAAAGACGTTGCCAAGGGCCGACTCGTGTTAGCAACGGCCCCACTGGGGAGCAGGTGCGATGCAAGCTTCTTGGGAATCGCAGTGCTTTGCGGTTCTAAAAGCTCGGAGAGCAGCACGGAGACACCCGGACGGAAGACGCGGGGCCGTTGACAGCATGGGTGTGTCTGTTTTCTCAACTCTGTCTTTCTTTGTCCTCTCTCCTCAGTGGCATCATCGGGGAGCGTCTGCCCATCAGGTACTACCTCACGTTTGGGATGCTGGCCAGCGGCGCCTTCACCGCCCTCTTCGGGCTGGGCTATTTCTGCGACATCCACAGTTTCGGGTTCTACGTGGTGACCCAGGTGAGGTCTGGGTCCGTGGCTGTCCACGTGCGGGGGTGTCTGCTGCGCCGTGAGCCCCTGCCACTGCTAGGAGAGGGGACAGCAGACGCCGGGAGCCGGCGCAACGTCAGGGCCAGCGCTGGCAGCAACGGTCCTCTCGTCTCCTCTGAGCGGGTCCCATCTGTCCACACGTAGCGGGGGACGGTGCCCAACGAGTCCTGTCGTCATTTGGACGCATTCGAGGTGTCCTGTCTTGTGGCCGATTGGACCCCCAGGGGTGGGAAGGACGCGGGGCGTGGTGAAGGCAGGAGGAGGGGGCGTCGTGGGTGTCGTCGGTAGCAGGGCGGGGCTGGGGGTGGGTCAGTGCGAGGGAAGGGGGGCGTCCGAGGGAGCCAGAAGCGGGCGAAGGCTGAGACAGGCCCCCTGGCTTCGCCCTGCCAGCTGCGCCCGGCCCTTCCTGGAACGCTGGGCCACTGGCACCTCCAGCGTCCCTGGGGCTAGGTGTGGACTAGACATGGAAGATGATTTAACACGATGAGCTGGACTTCTGAGTCTCTCCAGGGAGCCTGGGGGGCGTCATAAAGTCATCAAAGCAGATCGGACATAATTTGCTTTTAAAAGTTTGTCCCAGGGCTTGAAAAAGTTTGGCCATTTTCATTACAAAACCGATCCCTTCCTAGAAAATTAGAAGGAAGGAAAAAACATTTTTCGTGAGTTCCAGCGTGCTCCTGCAGAGCAGGGCAGGGCAGGCCCTGCCTGGCGGGCCCCAGTGGACCGCCGCCCCAGGCCGTCGTCTGGGGAGCTGGCCCGCCCCGCGGCTGGCCGTGAGGTCCCCCGGCGGAACCGTGGCCCACGTCATCTTGTAAAGGGGCCCCCGGCACACCCACTCGCTAGCACGCTTCCCGAAAGTGTGAACGCGGGCGGGGTTCTCCCGAAACGTGGGGAGATGCTTCCTCCAGGCAGCCGGCCGAGGCTGCGCTCGGCCCAGAGGACACAGCTCCTTGGCTACGTGAGACGAGAAAGCGTGCCGCTCACAAGCCACGTCTAGACTAGTCACCGTGCCGCAGACAGGGGACAGTTCTCTCTCTGTGAAGTTTCAGGTTAAAAGGCGACCGAGCAGCTCGGCCCCGGGCTGTCAACAGCCCTTTCTCCCTAGCAAGAGATGTCTTTCTCTTCCCTCCTTATCCTAAAATTATGTTTGTAATTATACGTAGAGAGAGCGTTTAAAGTATATCTTTGCCTGCTGAGGTTCACGTCAAGTGGGGTTTGGCCCCCTTGTTCTAGGGGAGCCCCCAGAACAGAAGCGGAAGCTCCTCTGAGCCCCGACCGACCGCAGACGGGGCCCCCCCTGTGCTTCTCTCCCTCCCGGCCCCCCCCCCCCAGATCGCCAACGGCCTGGCGCAGACCACGGGCTGGCCCAGCGTCGTCGCCTGCCTCGGGAACTGGTTTGGGAAGGGCAGGTAAGAGGGGGCCGCACTCGGAGTTTCAAAAATTTTCCTTTTGTGCTTTAGTTTTCGTTTAGATTTATTGAGGGGGAAAAAAAAAAAAGAGCTTATTCCGTGAAATAAGGTGACTGAAAGCTCAGGGACGTGGGGTTCGGAGCGCCAGGGGGCCCCTGTCCCGGGAGGGTGTCCTCCTCGCCGTGGGGGGGGGGGGTCGGGTGTGTGCCACTCTGTCCCGCTGGCCTGGCTTCCTGGGAACCGCGGAGAAGTGGAGAGGTCAGAGGTCAGAGGTCAGGCCCCGCCCCAGGCCCTCGGACACAGAAGCTGCATTTAAAACAGGACACAAAGGCACAGGAAGCGTGACAAGGCCTGGCGAGTCACGCGGCGCCTGGTGGCAGAGGTGCGCTCGGCCTCTGGTCACCCGACTGCCGTGTCCGTATGACACATGGCCTTGGGCCAGGCCGAGGTCGGGAAGCGGCCGGACCCTCCCACCCAGCCGGGGAGCCCGAGGCGGGGGCCTCGTGTGGGTTCGCCGTCCCCCTCGCCCGTGGGTGACCTCCGTCAGGGCTGTCCCCTCCCGGGGCCGGGTCCCGATGGCAGAGACAGGAGCGTACATGTGGGGCTTCCAGGAATTTCAGGGACAAGCCTCCTTCCCCTTCTTAATCACAAACGAAGACGCTCCGAGAGGCGCGTAATCACACGCCTGTGTCGCCGAGGGGAGTGGGGACCCGGCCCCCTGGCCCGCGTCCCGCAGGGGGCCCCGCCCGGACCCCTGGCCCCTCGCCCCGCCCCCTCGCCCCTCGGCCCGCCCCGCCCGGGTACGCACCGCCGCGCCCCTCACGACCCCCCATCTCAGCTTCCGCTCGTCATTGGCGGCCTCGTGTCCCGTGTTGCAGGCGCGGTTTGATCATGGGGGTCTGGAACTCCCACACCTCCGTGGGGAACATCCTGGGGTCCCTGATCGCCGGCTACTGGGCGTCCACGTGCTGGGGCCTGTCCTTCGTCGTGCCGGGGGCCATCGTGGCGGCCATGGGGGTCGTGTGCTTCCTTTTCCTCATCGAACGTAAGTGACGTGGCCTAGGAGATGCTGGGGGTGGGGGACTGGGGGGGGCGTGAAGTGGGGGGGTGTCGCCCAGCCCTGCACGGGCCTGTGGTCGCCCTGGGCTCCTTTAGGGGTGGACACACCCTCCGCATTTTCGGCCATGTCCTGATTTCTGGAGTAACCGGTCCCCCCCCTGCCCCCCACCCCCCGCAGCGTGAGGCGTGTGACATTGCTGGGTGTGGGAGTCTCACCCCACCCCACCCCCGCCGGCCACGTGGCTCCTCCAGCAGGGCATCCGGCCTGCGAGGCTGCACCTGCGCACCCCCATCCTGCTCTGCCAGCTGACACGTGCCTCACCCACGTGTCTGCCTTCTGATAGGGTGTGTCTTAGACAATGTTATAAAACCACCTGTGATTTAAGACAATGTATCTTAATTAGGGGAAGAGCTGTTCTGTGAGTCACTCAAATGATTGGTTCCGTTCTGGACTCAGTTCCAAACTTCCGGTTCAATTGAATTCAAAATTACTTTTATCATAGAGATGCAGCAGGACAAGCTTTGTTAGTGACGCCAAGGGCAGAGGCTGCTGCGGCTGCTTCGGCCGTGTCAGGGCCTTCTGACCCCGCGGGCTGCTCGGCTGAGCTGTGTGTGACATTTCTGTCTTTGGTCTGGCTGAAAGCAAGAGGAGTCGCAGGGGGCCAGGTGGCGCCCTGCTGTGGACTCCAGGTGAGGCTGCCTGGAGGCGCCTGCCCCACCTGTGCCGGGCACCGCCGCCCAGCTCGCAGCTGGGGTCCTTGGAGCTGCCAGCTTCGTCACCTGGGAAGCCAAGGCATCTGCTGTCACCACGACTAGCCTTGAACTTGTAGAATGCGGGCTCGCGGGCAGCCTGCAGAGGGGGATTCAGGCATGGCAGGTGTGGATGCGGGGGTGGGGCTGCTTACCAGCACGCCAACCTGTCCCTTTAACTGTAGCGTGAGTGTCACCAGAGTTCTGGGAAGGGCCCTTGGTGGCACGCTGGCTTCCCAGCACTTGGAGCTTCGTCACCTGGACTCCAGGGTGTTCTGTACACATGAGTCACCTGGAGGACAATGGGCTTCCTGTTCCGGGAGCAGGTGCACTCTGTGTGACAGCAGGCGGGCTCTGGGGGAGGGGGCGGGCGGGGTGGGCGGGGCGGGCGTGCAGCGGTTGGTCGCCAGCTGGGCCTCAGTGCCCGCCCCACTCAGCGCGGTCACCCCGGTCACCCCGTGGGGCCTTGTGCCTGCTCGGGGCCCATTTCCAGAACCGAGGGAGCTGCGGTTCGGGCTTCGTGGTGAAATGGGAGCCCCCCGCCACAGAGCCGCCCCCCAGGGGTTTCTCGGGGGTGCGGGGCAATGCAGGGCGGCGCCCTCCCATCACCCCCCCACCACCACTTCTTCTTCTGGGGCCCCCTCCCAGGACTCCGGTGACCTCGGGGTGCTGTTTCCCCCATCTCGGTCCACTCAGGGCAGAAGCACAGGCTCTTCCTCCGGGCAGCCTTCCCGGTCCCGGTGTGGGACAGGCGAGCATCGCACCGCGCCCGAGCCTCCCTCCTCGGGGTCCCCTTGGCTGGCGCTGATGGGGAGTCTCGGGGTGCCAGAGGCGGAGAGGGGGGCTGCGTGGAACCAAAGGCCTGACCACGGGTGGCCCCCCACCTGTCACCTCCTATGCCTCTGGGAGGCAGCACAGCCTCTTACCTGCCGTCTCAGCCCCCAGCCTCGTTAGTAAACGTGCTCAGGGCTCCGTGAGTCCCCCATTCATCTCAAATTCCTTCTCACTGCCCCTGCCCCCTGCCCCCTGCCCCTGGCCACCCTGCTGCCCTTGCCCAGCTCGGTGGGGCGGGGTCCTCAGGTGCGCTGGCCTCCCCCGGAGCCCCGGCCCCTGCTCGAGCTGCATCACCAGACACTTCCTCCCGATGGCTCGTCGCTCCTGGAGCCCGGCCGTCCTTGTCACCCCTCCCCAGCTCCTCCCTCTGTCCGCCCCTGGCCTCTGCTAAGGCCGGTCCCCAGGGCCTGGCCCACAGCGGCAGCCTCTGCTGCACCTGGTGTTGCTCTGCCTTCCCGCTGAAGCACCCCCTCATCAGCCCCTCGCCGCGTCCCCCGCCGGGTGGGTGTGGGCTCTGCCCCTGAGTCACGTCTCCCCCGTGCACGAGGAGCCGAGGCTGCGGATGTTTGTGTCACACCCTTCCCGACAGCTGAGCACACACCCTGCGCCATCCCACGTGTCCTGCCACGGCACAGAGCGCCTCCTGCGCCGGGCGCCGCGCCAGGCGTGGTGCACGAAGCTGGCCACCGCCTTCCAGGAAGGGGCCGAGGGCCGGGCGCCAGCCGACCTGTCCCAGGTGGCACCGTCACCGGGAAAGGCAGGGTGTGACCAGGTGCCAGCTCACCCATCCAGACTTCCTTAAACTTTGGCTGGGGACCCCTTAGGTCCTTGGGATAGGTTTCTGTGGGTTCAATTAAAAACAGATTTTTTTCATTTTTATGATAATCCTAAAAAAACAAACAAGCTTTGTCAGTTATAAATGCTGTCTCCTTTTTTAAAGATAAGATGCATTTTAAAGGTATTTCCTGCCATTGGAGTTTGGGGGTCTTAAGTCAAAGCTTCTCCAACCTCGGTCCCTGGGACCCCGTGAGGTAGAGGTTACCGGGGTGTGTGGGAACTTTTCCTTAAAAAGCATTTGAGAAGACCGGCCGTGTCTCTCGGTGGCCGATCCGCTCCGTGGGCCGTCCCCTCCCCGTGGGCTGCAGGAAACCACCCGGCCGAGCTGCTGACGTCACTTTAAGTGCTGGCCGCACGTCTCAGGCGGCCATCGGGACACCAGAGCTGTCCCTGCCAATGCACCCGGGCCGGGTGTGGAGGAGCCCCCAGCCCAGCAGAGGGTGCTCGGCGAGGCCCCTCCACCGGGTCACCTCCGTGTCCCGTAGGAAGGACCCTGGCTGTGGGGAGTGTAAAGCCTGGAGCTCACTTTGTCTCGACCGGTTCCCCAGAAGCTGTAAGGCCCAGGATCTGGGTGCAGGGGGGTGGCCGAAGCCGTTTGGCAGACGGCCCCCCTGGATCTGGAGCAGAAGTGGGGCTGCCCCCTCCACAGCTCCTCAGGCCCCACGTCTGGCCATCGGTGCCCAAACCACACGAGAGTGGATTTTCGAGTAAGATGGAGACGGCCCAGCGGCCGGCTTTGTCCCTTTCGCGTGTCCGTCCTTCCGTGCATTTAGAGAAGAGGCGTTTTATTCTACATGGAGGAGACAGGTGTTTTGTCCCCAGTAGCTTTAATTCTAATTCATTCCGTGACACTAAACAATTAGACACAAACGTTATTCGTAGCCTCGCTAATACACATCTCCTGTTTATCCGTTTCTTTCTCCTTCACGCGTGTTCTGGGGGCCCGTCCCTGGGGTGCGCACCGTGCCTGTCGCTGGGGCGCATGCGCCTTGCCCGTCCCTGGGGCGCGTCCTGTGCCCGTCGCTGGGGCGCATCCTGTGCCCGTCGCTGGGGCGCGCGCCCTGCTTGTGTGTGCGTCACAGTAAACGGTCCTCCCTACCGCACAGCAGTCCTCACGTTCTCCACCGCTGGCCTTGTCGGTGGTGGTTCGGCCGTCCCCCCGCGCTGCCGCCCGTGGGGATGACCAGTCCTGGGGGGCTGAGGGCGGCGGGGACGCGAGCCGGCGGAGGCAGACCGACCCCGGCTGGCGAGAACTCGCAGCCCGGACTCACGCGCTGCCGCCCGTTTGCTGTTTCAGATCCGGAGGACGTGGCCTGCCCCTCCACGCCAGTGGCGGTAAGGACTCGCTCTCTGCTTCCTGCGTCTTCTTGGAGGGTGTCGTCCGCCAGGTGACTGACGGCTGTCGCCAGCCGGGCCCGGTCTGTGCGGTGTCCGTGGGGGACAGAGTGGACGTGGCGCCACCTCGGATGTGGGCAGTTCTGGAAAATCACTGTCGTCTGGGGGAGGGGCTTCCTCCTGGCGGGTGACGGGAGGGTGACGGGAGGCTGGGAGCCGTCGGTGCCGGGAGGAGCGGGGACCCCCTGGCTGCGCCCTGGGCAGACGGCACGGTGTGGCTGCGGAACGGGGTGAAGGTAAGCTTTAAACCGCCATGGGCACACGTGAGGTGGGCGCCAGCTCCGCCTCTCCCGGTCAGCGTGCCGTCTGCTGCCACCTGGCCCTCGGCTCTGCGCACGCTCAGTGGCTGCAGGACCCCGCGCTCCCGGCAGCTGAGCAAACCAGGGCGAGGTCCTGCCCCCCCACCCGCACCCACCGTGGGCTCTGCCCCGCCCCCTGTCACTTCCTAGCGGCCCTGACCACCCAGTCCCACCTGCCCTCTCACGGAGCCCCCGTCCTGTGCCACCCGCTCCCCTTCCCCTGTGTCACTCCCAGCACGTGGCGCCACCCACCTCGGCCCCATTGCGCTGCTTGCCATAGAGCAGACCCCATAGATCGCCCCCTCTCGAATCCACTTGTGTGGCCCCCTCCCTCCCCCAGGCCCCCACCCTCCCGCTGAAACGCCCACCAGGGTCCCCAGCTGCAGAACATCTGGCCGCGTGCTCAGCGCTCTGGCCTCAGCGCACCTGACCCGTCCCCAGCGTGAGCGTCGTCACCCCACCCCTCGGCCTCCGGACACCGCGCTCTCCCAGCTGTGCCCACACGGAGCGCAGAGCGCTGGCCCCCTCCTCCCGACCCCCAGCTGCGGGATGCCCCAGCCTGGCGCTCGGCCAGTCAGAGATCTCGCCCAGGCCGGCATGGCGCTGAGCCCCCCACCGGTGCGCCTGGCATGGCCCCCCCCACCCTGCCCACCCGACACCCCGCAGAGACGTGCTTGTCGTCTGTGGCTTCGCACGCCCAGGGTGGATCTCTGCTCACCCTTGAGACTAGTGTGGCTCTGACAGTCCCAGTCTCAGAACCCTGTCCACCCAGGGGACAGGCCAGATCCCGTGGGGTCATCCCAGCCTCTGCTCCCACCAGCCCATAGCCTGTCCATGGCTAGGCGTGTGCATGCATGTGCGTGTTCTGTGTATGTGCATGTGTGTGTGTGTGTGTGCGCGTGTTCTGTGCGTGTGTGCGAGCATGTGCGGGCTGGAAACCCTCTCGTCACCTCCACGGCCCACGGCCAAGTCGCCGTCGCGTCCCCTCTGACCCACTAGTCGGCCCTAAAACAACGCACTTTTGCTCCCCGAAAATCCTCCCTTCACACGCCACCACCTGCCCACGGCCTGCAGCGGCTCCCAGCCTTGTCTGTGTGCAGTCCGGGGTGCCCCTCACCGTCCGTCCCCCCACGGGAGGCGGGGAGCTCCGAGGGCACAACCCCGCCGTGCTCCCTGCCGAGGGCCCTAGCAACACTGGCCACGACGCGAAGGCACCCCGCGTTTTGAGCACAGTTAATGTGAAAAGAAGGGTTCCAGTACAAAAATAAGGAAACAGAACCTCTTTTAAAAAAAATCACCCCGGCTGCAGGAAGATTAGTATCACATGGTTCTTTTTAACTCTAGTTGATGTTTTTAAAGGTTTAAAAGCGTGAATCTTCATGTGCAAGCGTATACGGTGTTTGGTCGTGCAAGGACCCAGAGGAGCAAGGGCCCACCGCCTCTAGACTCGGGGACCGCTTTGGCGCTCCCCTCCTCCCCTGGGGCACCTTCGGGGCCTGGGGACCGGGCACTGGACTTTGGGGAGAGGGCAAAGCTTCAGGAGCAGGGGAGAGGGGACCGGCTGGCTGAGCCCCTGGGGTCCCCGGCTGGCCCAGGCACTGTCTCCTCTAGAACGAGAGAGGGGGCATTGCCACCGGCTTCCCAGAAGTCAGAGCTGACAGGGAACACCGTGGCCAGCTGCCGGCCAACACACCAGGTGACTCAGAAAAAAGAGAAACGTTCCTAGAAAGACATAAGCTCCCAGACTGACTAAGAAAAGAGAAAGCCGGAATCCAGCTGGAATGAGGAAAGAATTGAACTGTTACTGTGGAATTTTAACACAAAGAAAGGCCCAGGCCGAGAAGTCCTCACTGGTGGATTCTTCCAGACGTTGAAAGAAGCATTAACCGCAAATTGTCACAGACTCTTCTAAAAATTACGAGAGAACAGTTTTCTCTCATTCTACGAGGTATTATCCTGATAATAAAAGAAGACAAAGACATCGCAAGAAAACCACAGACCAGGATCCTTAGGAATAAGACGTAAAACTTCTCCACAAAACACTGGATTAGCAAACCTAACCCGGCAGCATGTAGAAAGGACCACACGCCATGAGCAAATGGGGTTTATCCCAGGAACACACAATTGTTTTAACATCTGAAGATCAATCAATGTAAGAGACCATATGAATAAAAGACAAAAACCATGGGGTCGTCTCGATCGGAGCAGAAAGAGCTTTGAACAACCCCCAGCGCCCTTCGTGACAAGACGCTCAGCACACCGGAAGTGAAAGGGCCCCGCCCCGGCCACGTACGGGGGATCTGACCCGCACTGCCCGCTCACGCTTGGTGGCCAAAGACCGGGTGCCCGCCCCCACCGAGGCCAGGAGCCGACAAGGACGCTGGCTCTCGCTGCTTGCACGGAACGTTCCTCGGGGTTCTAGCCCAGGCAGTTAGGCAAGAAAATGAGTAGAAGGCAGGCAGATTTGACGAGAAGCAATCAAAGTACCTCTGTCTGCAGATGACATGATCTTGTGTATAGAAAACCCCAGGTAGTATGCATGCACACACGCGCACACGCATGCACACGCGTGCACATGCATGCACACACGCGTGCACATGCACGCACACACGCGTGCACACGCATGCACACATGCACACACACATGCACGCACACGTGTGCATGCACACACATAACTATTAGAGCGATGACAAGTTAGCAAGTCTGCAGAATAAAATCAATGTACCAACATCGTATCCCTATACATCAGCGATGAACAATCCGAAAAGGAAATTTAAGAAAACAATCTCGTTTACAATAACATCAAAAAAGAATAAAATACTCAAGAATCCATTGAACCGGGGACGTGTAAGACTTTTACAAGGAAAATTATAAAACATAGTTGGAAGAAATCAAAGAAGACCTAAATCAACGAAGAGACACTCCACGTCCACGGAAAGACCCGACATTGGTGAGATGACCACGTGCCCCCCGCTAACTATAATTCTGTAGAATCTGTCGAAACCCAAGCCGATCTGGGACTTCCTGAGAAAGTTCAAGAGAACCAGCGTGGGAGACACACACACGCTCCCTGATTTCAGCCAAGTGACAGTGACCGGGACGGTGCCACAGTCCCGAGGGAGGGCGGATGGACCGACCGACGGGAGAACCGAGAGCCCAGCAGGTAAACGCTCCCCGTTACGCTCGACTACAGTTCGGCCAGGGTGCCGGAACTTTCCGGTGGGGACAGGGTTCTCTCTCCAACACGTGGTGCTGGGACGACCGAACATTCGCGTGCAGAGAAGGTATTTAGATCCCGTCTGAACGCCGCACACAAACGTGGAAACCAGTCGAAGACCTCCACGTGAAAGCTGAAACTTTACAGTTCTTAGAAGGAAGGCGGTGGGCTAGTCTCTTCCCCTGGGATCAGGCAAAGCCTCCTTAGCTTCGCCACTAAAAGCACAAGCGGTGGAAGAAAAGATAGATTAGACTCCACCTGAACTTAAAACTCACGTTTCAAAGGGCACCGTCAAGGAAACGAGATGACAACCCACAGATCGGAGAAAATACTTCCAAATCGTGTATCTAAGACGCGTGTCTATATAAAGAAGAAGAACTCTTATAACTCAGTAACAGAAAGACAACCCAGTGGGGAAAAAAAAATAGGCAAAAAGTCTGAACAGACGTTTCTCGCAAAAAAATATATGCAGATGGGCCATAAACAGCGTGTAAAGCTGTTTAATATCGTGAGCCGTCGGAGAAATGCAATAAAACCACAACGAGACACCACTTCACACGCCCTGGCGTGGCCGTACTCAGAAGGCGGGCAGCGGCCGACCCGCCCTCACGCACGGCCAGTGAGGCCGCAGAACGGGGCGGCCGCCCTGGCCCGCGGTCCGGCAGCTGCTCAGGGGGCCGGGCTGCCCCCGCTGGGGGACCCAGCAGCCCCGGTCGCGGAGGGAGGGAGGCACGGACCGGTCTCATTTACGTGGAACGCCCAGAACAGCAGAGACGGGGCAGTCAGAGAGTGGATTAGTGGCCGCCCCGGGGGCGAGGGCAGGGGTTCCCTCCGAGGGGGGCCGTGGGGATGGCCGCACAGCTGGATCGCACACCTCGGGCACGGAGGATTCTTCAAGAAAGAGCTTCGTTCTCACCTCCTGTTCTCTGAGACTCACGGGCTCGGCCCGTTGTTCCTCACCGGCGGTTGGGCCGTGTGCCCTGGGGGCCTTTCCGTGCGGATGGCCCGGCCCCTTGCTGCCGCACGTCGGGGGTAATTTCCGGCCGGCCGTCTGGTAATGGCTCTGATTAAATCTGTTTCTTCCAGCGATCGAAAAGCTGCGAGAACGGCCTGCACAGGTTCAGGCTGCAGAAGCAACCCTCGCCCGCCCAGGTGAGTCTCGCGCGGCGCCGCTGGGCGGAAGGCGGGAGCCAGGGCCTCAGGGGACTCGTCCCAGATGTCCACGGTCCAGACGAGACCGGGTCTCGTGTTCCCTGAGTGAGACCTGAGTTTGCTCGTGCTAGCTTTCCTTGGCTCGGAGGCTCAGCTCGCTTTAGATTTGTGAATCAGGTGTAAGCCACTCGTCATCAGCCACTGTCTGCGGCCGTGGGTGGCCTGAGCTCACATCCAGGAAGGCGGTGGGGGTCCCCAGGGGACAAGCCTTCGCCGCAGCTGTGTGCGGGGAGGGGGCGGACAGAGCCCGTGGGCGGGGGGCACTAGTTCAGGCCTCGCCGTGGGGGCCCCCGCTGAGCAGCTGGCATTGGATGGAGCTGCGGAGGCGTGACGAGCGCGTCTGCACGCACCTGAGCCCGGGGTTCAGGTGAAGGGAGTCCAGGGTGGGCTGAGACTCTGAGGTGGGACCAAGAGATAACGTACAAGGTCACCCCCTGCCCTGCGCCCTTTCGCTCCCCATTTTACAGAGGAGGAAACTGAGTCACAGAGAGTCTGAGTTAGCCGCCCGGCCCCCTCACAAGTGGGGGGAGCCACGATGCAGCCCAGCGGTCTCCCGCAGTGCCTGGGCCTTCACCCCCTTCCCCTGCGGGGTGCACCCTGGAAGCCCCTCACGTGGCTTAGCTGGCCACGCCCAGCACTGGGGCCGCTTAGGTTTCGTGTTGAACACCGAAAGTATAAACTATTTTCTTTTCTTTTTAAATCAAATAGCTTGAAGGAGAAAGGTACTAAACGGGCTTCTTAATAATTTTTTTTCTTTATTGCCCAAGGAAATTTATTTGTGGTGGTCAAAATAACAGAAGGTGGAAAAGCAATGTGTCGTGCATGCTGCTCCTTGGATTTTAGGGAGAGCGTACGTAGGGATGAATTCAACGGAAATGCTTTAAACTCTGCTCACTCCGGAGTTTATCTTCAAAAAATGGGGCCGCCGTAACAAAAATACTATAGACGAGGAAGCATAAGTTACGGACACTTATTTGTGGAGGCCGGGCAGTCAAAGGTCAGACCCGGCGTCTGCTGAGGGCCCGCTCCCCGCCTGGGACCCTGGCGTGGCCGCAGAGCAGAGAGAGACGCCAGCTCTCGGGCGTCTCCGCTCCTGACAGGGGCACGGGGGCCATCCGAGGCGCCGCCCTCAACCGCAGGCCCGGCCTCCACGTGCCGTCCCGTCAGAGGCTGGGGTTCGGCCTGGGGGCGTTGGAGGGACACAGAGACCCGGATCTGGGCGTCAGGTCCCGATCGACGTGGGGCTGGCCATGGTCCCTGTCCCGCCATCTCCCCTGAGGCGGGCCTGGCCGTGGGCTGGTGTGGTGACCAGTCTTCTGAGTGGGACGTCGCCTCCTTCTCTATGCCTCTGTGACTGTGTGTCTGCTGGGATGTCACCAAAGGGACGGCAGGCCCTGGTGCAGGCCCAGCCACCCGCAGGCCCAGCCACCCCGTAGGCCCGGCCACCCCGTGGGGTCCCCTTCCACGGGGGCCTCTGGGCGCCAGCCAGCTTCGGCCCTGCCCTTAGGCAGCGGGAACAGTTCACGCCCTGGAGGTGGCTCTTGGGCCAGCAGGCAGGACACCCCACAAGGCTGGCTGGACCCCCTCATGTCCTGGGGGGCTGAGAGTGGGGTGTCACCAGCCCCTGGCCAGACCCCTCGAGTCCAGGGGTGCCGGGAGCGGGGTGTCACCAGCCCCTGGCTGGACCCCTCGAGTCCAGGGGGTCCGGGAGCGGGGTGTCACCAGCCCCTGGCGGGACCCCTCGTGTCCTGGGGGGCCGGGAGCGGGGTGTCGCCAGCCCCTGGCCTGACCCCTCGAGTCCAGGGGATCCGGGAGCGGGGTGTCACCAGCCCCTGGCGGGACCCCTCGTGTCCTGGGGGGCCGGGAGCGGGGTGTCGCCAGCCCCTGCTCCCCAGCACGTCGCAGACAGCACGGCTTGTTTCCTCCTACGTGCCAGGAATGGCCCTCACCGCCCGTGAGGAGATGCGTGAAGAGAGGGGGTGGAGAAAGGGGGTGCGACGAGGGGGTGCGCGTGAAGAGGAAGGCCCTGGAGGCACCTGGCCACGTGGAGGGCCCGCTGCCGGGCCTGTGGCTTTGTGGCGATGGTCGTGGGGATGGTCGAAACTTGTCACCCTCATAGTTGTGTGTCCTTGTCACCCCGGCTTCCCTGAGGCTCTTTCCAACTGGCCGTGGCTCAGCAGACACAGAGCGCTGGGCGCTGCCCGGAATGCCAAGGTCATCCCACCCTCTGACCCGTGGGAGTCAGCGTGCCCGCTGTGGACAGTGGCTTCCCCCCGGGTAGCGGCAGACGGCGCCGCACGAGGCAGGGCCCTGGCGCGTTTGGCAGGCTCACCTGCTGTCCGCGAGGCAGCGTGGAGCCCTTTGCCCCTCCCGAGCACAAGCCTGAGCGTGACTGACCTGGCCCAAGGGGCTCGGAGACCCCGCCAGAGCCCCCGGGGACGCCTGGCACCCGCGTCCACGTCCCTGTCCCCTTGGTGGCCCTCTGTCAGTCAGCTCTGTGTGGAGGAGGCAGACAGGCACCCAGGTTTGCTTGGGGAGACCCGCCGTGACCTGACGCTGTCCCCGACTCCTCCAGACCCTGTGAACGACGCATCGGGGGGCTGGGAGCCCCCCGCCTGCGTGGCAGGGGAGCGGGGGCGGGCGGGAGCACAGAGCCTTCCCTCGGCTGTGCTGTCCGCTGGGGCAGCCTCTCGCTGCTGGGAGGGCAGGAGCCGGGTCCAGTGGTCCCCGAGGCACCTTACGCAGGGGGAGGGGCCGTGGCGGGGGCCCCGGGGAGTGAGGAGCAGGTGCCTGAGCGGGACCTGCGGCTGGGGCTGAGCCGGGGGCGCTGCCGGGGCCACGCGGGGTCTCCTCGCCGTCACCTCCTCGCACTCCGCGCTGACACGTCCCCCGAGCTCCCGCAGTCCCCGGTCTCGGCTGCCGGCCCCTGGGGACCACCATGGTGGGGTCGGGGCGCAGCCTGGCCTGGCGCGGCCCAAAGCCCCAGCGGGTCCCCGTGCGCGGCCGGGTCGAGCCCCCTGGACCGGACGGCTGGCCCGGTTCGCGGGAAAGGCTTCTTTCCAAACGCGTTGTCACCCTGGGTGTGTGGGGAAGGGCGTGGGGAAGCGTTCGCTTTGCACGGACGGTCGTCACCTCCGGGCTGACACGGCCACACGTGACAGCGCGTCCAGGGCCCGGGGCCGGCCTCTCGGTTGGGGGGGAGCCTGCTGCCTGGGGGTGCGGCGCTGGGGCTCAGCGCACACACGAGGGGTGCTCTCGCTCTCGCCTGCGCCCCGTTTTCCGGAGGTGGCGATGCGTCACCATTTCCTTTTGTAACTTAACAGCATTTTGGATCCAACTGGCTTATGTTGTGGAGAAATAAATCCAGTAAAATCCGTTTGTTTTTGTGACAAGTCTGGAACACACACAGACATGTCTCTATAGGCCCATGAACCTCGTCGTCCAGCCATGACGGACAGCTTTTACATCACCCTGGAAACCCCACCCCGAGTCGGGGACCGTGTTCTTTGCTTTACTAGTGCAAACTCTATCCTTTGGGGATGTCCACGATCGGAATTTATAAAACGTCAGGATTGGTTAATGAGTCTTAAAATAATGCTGTTTCTGATCACGTACATCCAAGATGAGCTCCTTAAAGAAATACAGGATTGTGTAAAGAATTCATTGACATTTCATAAAAATTACATGCGATCCCACCCCTTGGCGATAATCTAATCATTGCCTGTTGAGAATGTAGCTTCTTTCTTTCCATAAATACACCCTATAGTCATCTCGTATAGGTACGTATTTATTTAAACATCCCCCGAGAGCAGGATGAAAATGCAGTTCTGAGTGGTGTTTGTTTTATTACGTGTGTGTCGTAAGCATTTTTCCACGTGATTAAAATCTACAGAAACTTTTTTACAGCTGCAAGATACATCGCTTATATGAACGTACTTTACCAATTTTCCTCAATGGCGGTGTGACATTCATTTCATTGAATGAGTAGTTTTTTATTTTTTTATTATTTTTTTGCAAATAGATTCCTACAAGCACTGGGTCAAAGGTTTTTTTTTACATGTTTAGTTAGTGTTTCCTAAAAACTGTGAATGCCAATGGTAATAAAGTGATGACTACGGCGAGAATATTATCCACGGTGTCTCCGAGTCTCCCGGGGGAGGGGGGGAAGCCGAGTCGCCAGGAATTCTGGCCTCGCTTCGGCCAAGTGGACCGGTCACCTGTCCCTTTCTCTCTCCCCATGGGCCCCGCCGCCAGGACCCCGAGGTGCAGTGCCTGCTGCTGGCGGACGGCAGGCATTCCGCCCATCAGAACCACGTGGTCGTCCTGCCCGGCAGCGGCGGGAGGGGCATGGCCGCCATCAGCTTCGTCGGGGCCTTGAAGATTCCCGTGAGTACACGTGCCTGGGAAGAGCTTCTGGGGGACGAGGCCGCCCTGTCGGTCCCCGGGCTCGGGAAGAGCAGTCGGGGGTCACGTGCTGCGAGGGTCAGGAGCCCAGAGCGGACGCCGGGGCCCCGAGCAGGGCCGGGGTCCCGTTGGCCTCGTACTGCGTTTAGGATGTTGTGAAATGAGTTGTCTCGATTTAGAAATTGGGAAATTTCACAGACAAATAGGCCTCTCATCTTCACTTAAAAAAAAAAAAAAACACAGAAAGTCTGGCTCTTCGGGGCCCGCACTGCCCTGTGGCTGGGCGCCTCCCCGGTGCACCCCGCCCCAGCCGGCCTGCCGGGGACACGGGACACCGGCCCTGCCTTGCCCTGCGTGGCCGGGGGACGGCGGGGGAGGGGCGTCTGGGTGAGTTCCTTGCCCTTTTCAAGTGCTTTCAGGAGGACAAACCTGCTCTGACTGCGCGGCTGTGCCACTAGAGGTGGGGGTGACGGAGGGTGCAGGGGCCAGGGAGAGGACAGAAGCCACTGCTGGGGACGGAAAGCCAGCGGTCTGCAGAACCCTGGCTGCTGCTCTGTGTAAAATCGGCCGCAGGCACGGTCAGGACAGGCGGGAGGGCAGGGTCGGCAGCACATGGCTGACTCCGACCTGATGCAGAGATGGGGGTGTCTCAGGCTCACGAGGTGTCCGCGTGCGGGGGGCCCGTCTGCGGTGTCCGGCGACCTCACGGCCTGGGCGGGACGGTGCAGCCACGCGTGCCTCTCCCCCGCCACATCCAGTGTGCACAGCAGAGCTGCGGGTCTGCGTGCGGCCTGGTGGCCTGCGTCCCCGCTGCCGGGGTGCCCAGACCCGGGGTGCCGTGGGTGAGCGGTCCACGCTCTCTTCCAGGGCGTGATCGAGTTCTCGCTGTGCCTGCTCTTCGCGAAGCTGGTCAGCTACACCTTCCTCTTCTGGCTCCCGCTCTACATCACGAGCGTGGGTGAGT
>PVKZ01007266.1:0-25083 GCA_004027375.1 Macroglossus sobrinus | reverse complement strand
AGTTCATGCCCGTGTCTGCCAGCCGTGACCGCCACGCCCCCTCCCCCCATCCACGGTGGTGCAGACACACACACTTGCTCTCGCATTCTCATGCCCATACTCACACATGCATGCACATGTCCATCCACACACACGCACACTCTCACACACACGCAGACAGCAAGTGCCACCCCGCTCACCCCCACAACTCCTGCTCCACGTGCATGGTTTTGTGATCTGCCTTTTTTCTGCTTAAAAGCTGAATTTAGGAAGCTTATCTGGGCCCATTTAGGGGTCTGGTCAAGAGGGAAGGGTGGGCGGACAGACGAATAAATGGATAGAGGGATGGATGGATGGTGGGTGGTAGACGGGGAGTGGGAAGGATGGATGGATAGATGGATGGATGGATGGATGCATGAATGGTGGATGATGGATGGATGATAAATAAATGGATGAAATGATAGATGGATAAATGGTAGATGGATGGTGGATAGATGGATGGGTGATAAATAAATGGATGAAACGATAGATGGATGGATGGTAGATGGATGGTGGATAGATGGATGGGTGAGTGCATGATGGATGGATGGGTGGGTAGTGCGCAGTAGATGGGGAGTGGGTAGGATGGGTGGGGAGGTGGCCATATGTATGCATGTATGGGTGAGGAGATGGATAAGTGGGTGACTGGATTGATGGAAAGTGGGTAGGATGGACGGATGGATGGACAGACGAACGGACAGACGGACGGACGGATGGATGGATGGATGATAGATGGATGATAGATGGATGATAGGTGGATGGATGATGGATGGATGGACGGTGGACGGATGGATGATGGGTGGATGGATGATGGACGGTGGACGGATGAGTAGTAGGCAGGTGGACAAGCAGACCTTTGTGACAGAGGCAGTATGATGGAGTGGGATTCTGAATATTTTCTATTTCTTCCTCTTGCTGTATGAGACTCTCCCGGTCCTCTGCACTCAGCACGTGTCACTTCCTTAGCCTGCCACAGACAAGCCCGGCTCACGTCCCCTGTTCCTGGGCCCGAGGGCAGAGGGGCCACCACGCACCATGTCTGACAGAGGAGCCGTGTTCTCCTCCGCTGCTGTCCGGCGGCCGAGGCACCGGCCCGCGGCGTGTGACCGGAGAAGCATGCTGGGGGGCGAGGGGACTGACGGGTCCCATGCGGGCGTCCCCTCCCAGGAGGCCGCGGGGCCGGGCATGCCAGGCCGCTGGCCGTGTCTCTCATCGGCGATTAGGGCTGGAGCTGCACCTCCATTCCGGGTCAGGCCGGCGGGAGGAGCGTGGAGGGGTGCTCAGGGAGCACGTACGCGGGGCCCCTGCCTGCTGCCCCCACCCCCCCACCTTTGAGCTCCCCACCCACGCTGCCCGCTCCCTGGTGGGCTGCGGTTGTCCCCTCTCTGCCCGGAGCAGACAGAGGCCGGAGAGGCCCGGGGACCGTCAGGGCCAACCACGGGAGCCATGGCCGGCGGCGGGGTCGGCAGGCGAACAGGGTGCTGACCAGCACCCCGGGAGGTGCATCTCGGAGCCCAGGTCACCGTCGGCTCCGCCACATGGGCTCCTGGGAGGTGAGGTGCTGAGACCAGGAAGTGGGGGGATGGCATGGGCCCAGAGGGGGGTGCGGGAGTCACATGCGTGCTCAGCGTGGGGTCTGACCCGGGGGACAACGGCCCGGGGTCCCGCCTGGTCATCTCGGACGGGGCTGGGGGCCCCCGACTCTGGTGGGTTCTGAGGATCCCACCAGCCCTCAGGTCCCCCGGCAGGAAAGCCACGCTGCGACGCCCGCCTCCCGCACCCCCTGCACCCCTCCCTGCCTCCCACACCCCCTGCACCCCCTGCACCCCTCCCTGCCTCCTGCACCCCTCCTGCACCTCCAGCGGGCAAGGCGCGGCCCGGTGCTCGTCTCCGCCCGGGGCGGGGGCACCTCCCGGTGCAGACAGGGTCACGTGTGGTGTCCCCTCTGTGTTCCCCTCGGTGAGCGCTCAGAGCCTGGTGGACTGGCTAGGATGACCCGGACACCTCATCAGAGGGGCTGACCACGCACTCTGAGCTCACGCGACAGCACCTGGCAAACGGGGTGTTTATAATCTTGCAAGTGCTGGGACCAGGCCTTGCACCTGGGCCTGGCGTGGGCCCTTCACTGCCCAGAGCCCCCCGACTTCATCCCCACCCCCGGGGTCTCCGAGGCGCCTGGCTGGCTGAGCCCCAGAGCCAGCCTCTGCCGTGAGGGCCGGGAGCCGAGGGCCTGCGAGCAGGCTGGGGCGTTTCTGGGTGACATCAGAGAGTAGAGCCCAGTCTCCATGCCCGGCCCAGAAGCAGAGGCCCAGGGTGGACCAGGAACCATTCTAACCCAAAATGACAAGTCCTTCAGCCAGAAGTTGTCCGCGTCCTGGGGGGCCCTGGGGCTCAGGGAGGCGAAGCCCCTTGTCCAGAGTCACACAGCGGGGCTGGAATTGGAGCCGGTGTCCCCCCCGCCCCTGAGGCCCAGGTCTCCCCAGCACACACCCTTCCGGGCATAAGTGGAAGGCCCGGCCGGCCGCCCAGCCCCTGCCGCCCCGCGGGGCCTTCCTGCCTGCGTTAGCGGCCCCGGCTCAGGTGCGCCTGGCTCAGGTGCGCCTGACTCCACCCACACCCGCGGACGAGGGTGTCAGCGGAAACGCCACCGGCAGTAAAGCTGGCGTCTGTTCCAGGGCTAAACCACCACCTTGAGGCTCGAGAAACGGAGACAGAGCACACATCGCTTAAATCGCTATCTTATAGTTTCCCACGGAGCTATTTTCAGAAACCATTCAAATGTCGTTCCTTCTCTTCCCGGAGGACTCCGTGTGCCCCTGCCCTGTGTGTGCAGGGCTCGGGCTGCGATGGGGCCTCTGTCCGCCCACCGGACCCTGCCAGGCGCCCCCTGTCCCCCAGAACCCCGCCCGGCAGCCCGCCGGGTAGCTGGGTTCCCGGAGACCTTTCCGAGCAGGGTAGTTAAAAGGGGCACTTCTGAGGCCGTGGAGAGAATGTCACTTCTCCGTGGTGGTGGGGGCAGGGCGGAGGTGGGGGGTATAGGTCAGGCCCCGTGGTGGGGGTGAGGGGTCAGGTCCCCGGCCCAGGCTGCTAGAGCAGACGTGGCCCCAACCGCGGTCACCGTGCTCGACAAGCCCACGCTGCAGTGGGCTTTCCGGTGTCATGTCGCTTCTCACAAGCATCAGCACCAAGTTCTCAGACCCGCGAAGCTAACGGGACAAAGACGCCCCTTCCCTGCAGCCCGGAAATGGGGGCTCAGCCCAGGAGCCGTCAGGTTCGCGTGGCGGCTGCCCGCGGAGGTCGGCAGGGCTGGGCTGTCTCTGGAGCCGGCAGCTTGGTGGCCCGGGGCGGACGTGCTGGGGGGAAGGACAGAGGAGGCCCCCCGGCGCCCAGCACCCCGGCCAGCTGCTCTGTGTGGGGACAGTCGCCCAGTGAGCTCGGCCTCGCTGCTGGCTCCCTGCAGGGGGTGGGGGTGGGGGTCATAGCTCTGCCAGGCTCCCTGGGCTACCCCTCTGTGCCAGGACCCACGTGTCCCCCAGACTGAGGCTGAACCACCCACACCAGCAGCTCCCCGATGCCGGCAGCTTTGCCTACCTCGGTCTGGGGGTCCCACCTCCGCACGGGGTCCTCGCACAGGTGAGGGGGCCCAGCAGGGGCCCTGCCTGCAGACGGGGCCACAAAGCACAGCCCAGGGGCCTCGCTGCCCCTCCCCAATCCCAGAGGCTCCCGCTGGCCAATCCCTCCAGCCCTGGACCCGCGCTCGCCAGCTCTGGGACCGGTGGATGTGGCCCAGGGTCCACCTGGACTGTGCCCTGACACTGGGACAGACACCTCACGTCCCAGCGTCCTCGCTGATGTGTTTATGTTTTATCGGGAAAGTGTCTGTAAAGTTCAACAATGGAACCCGGGCGCAGAGGACACGTTCCTTATCAGGCCGCTCACACCAGGGACCCAGGGACGGCTGGAAAGACGCCGGAGACGACACGTTGCAAACGGAAACACAAAACTCAGGCCGACGACGGCTTCCGGTCGGACGCCATGCAGGTAGGAGATGGGGGGGGGGCAACAGGTGCTCCAAGGCCCCGGAAGAAAACCAGCGGAAACCCCGCGAACCCCAACTCCACGCCCAGGGAGACGCTCTCAAGCGCTCGCGTGAAGCAAAGATCTTTCCAGACGCGCCAAAGCGGCAGCTCCCGCTACGAGGACGGGGACAGAGCGCCCCACGCACGCGGCAGGAGGGCTCTGAAGACGCCGCTCTGAGGGGACGAGGACAGAGCGTGTGCCCAGGACGGTGGCACTCAGACGCGCGCTTGCCCGGGGCGGGGGGCGGAGGCGGGGGCGGGGGGCGGGGGGCGGGGCGCTGGCGAGGAGGAGGCGGCGGCGGCGCAGGGCGCGGGGACCCTTGCCGGGCGACGGATGTGCTCGCTGTCTGGACCGCGGCGGTGGCTTCGCAGGCGCAGGCATGAGTCAAAACGCGTCCGGCGGCACCTCTCGATAGCGCGGGTCCTCGGGCAGCCGCTGCGCACAAATAAGGCGGTGATAACGGGGCCCGGGACCGCGCGCGGCGGGGGACAGACAGCGAGTGTCCGCAGCGCCCCAGACCCTTCCGGACCCACCTCGGACCGCGCGTCGGCCCGTCTGCGGCGACACCCGGCAGCCCAGGGACGACGACACATCAGGCTCCGCAGGGCTCAGGCCGCCCCCGGGCCCCGCTCTGCTCCCAGAGGCGCCCCCCGTCCAGGCCCCAGCGCCCGGAGCAGCGCCCTGGGGATCTCGCCCGGCCGGGTTATTTTTGGAGCTGTTAACGATTCCGTGTGCCTTTCCAATGACCTCAGCCGTTCCCCTGTCCCCGACCGGCCCCCCGCACGGCCCACGTGAGCCCAGCGGCCCTCCCCCACCCGGAGGGGCAACGGCGGACGGGACGCCCGGTGGGTAGGGCGCCCCCACCACCCCCCGCTCAGCCGGCCGGGGCTGGGGTCCAGAGCGAGGTGACCGGGTGGGGAGCGGCGCCCGGAGGTGCTGGCCCCGTGCGCGTCGAGGTGAGCGGGAGGCGGGGAGGCCACCGCCTTGCCGGGCCCAGCGTCCGGGCCTTGGCCAGGGTGGGGGTTGGGGGCTACGGGCACGAGCACGGGCGGTGTCCGCGCTGGCCCGGCCCTCGCCTGCGGCGTCCGGCTCCGAGGACGTGTCAGCCCCTTCCGCGACACTTGCGGGAGAACACGCTGGTGGTTTATGAGCCCAAAGCCGCGTTTCTCCTTGATTTCCAAACCCACGTGTGTTTATAAAGGAAATTTAATCGGGTTGTTTTTAATTCCCTCACACTTAACTCATCAAAATGCTATTTGGCGAGGGCGAGAGCAGACGGAGGACGTCTCTGGGGTCCGCGCGCCGAAGGCCCGCCCCGGGCTCGCCCAACCCCGGCCCGTCGGCTGAGGACGCTCGGGGCCCCTCTGGCCAGCGGGGTCCCTCGTCCCAGTGAGCACCCGGGGGTCTTAGAGCTCCGAGCCTGCGCCCCAGGGACAGCCCAGGTCCGACCGGCCCCCAGCTCGCAAAGCAAAGTGGCCCTCGCACCACCTGCAGACTAGGCAGCCTGATCAGTGGTCCCAGGCCTTCCCTTGGGACAGGAAGAGAGGGGCGCGGTGACCACAGCGGCCCACCGAGGAGCACGGCCTTGGGGCCCGCAGACAGAGCCCCGCGGGTGGACGTCTCTGCCGCCCGCCGCCGGCCACCTGGGGCAGCCCTTCCCCGCCACGCGCCCGGACGCATGGTCCACCCGTGAACACGCGCTGGGCCGCTCCGAGAATCCCTACCGGCTTCCCCTGCTTCTGTGGGGCGGGGTCCTGCTAGTCGTGCTGGGGCCGCAGACGCGTCCCCCGTGGTCTACAGGACAGGAGACACCTGGGAGTGACTGAGAGGCCCGAGACAGCCAGGCCCCAAAGGCCCCAAGTGGCTGCAAAGCGGCTGGAAATGGCTGTGAAGCGTCCGCAGCGCAGGGCTGGGCAGCGGGAGACGCCAGCTGGGACACGGGAACGCGCGCGAGGCGTGGATGGGCGCGGGGCGTGGGCGGGGCTCGGGGCGTGGGCGTGCGTGGGCAGGCATTGGGCTGGGTGTGGGAGCGCGGGGCGTGGGCGGTCGTGGTCGAGCGTGGCGTGTGCGGTGTGGGCAGGCGCGGGGCGTGGGCAGGCATTGGGCAGTGGGCGGGTGTGGGTGGCGAGTCCAGGCGGAGGCCCCACGGGCAACGCGATGGTGGGGCGGCCCCTGCCGGGTGGGCTTGGCCGCGTCTCTCCTGCCCCCGGGCCGGCTGGACACCCGGACACCCGTGGGAGTGGTCACTGCCGGGCTCTACACACACGTTCACACCACACTCTCACGCTCGAACACACACGCAGGCGCTTACAAATGTGCACTCGGCACAGCCAAGGCCCTGGGCGCCGGCCTCCACCCCGCTGCCCAGCCAGGGGTGCAATGGCCGGTCACACACACCGCCCCCTGCCCCCAGGCTGCCAGCCCCCTCGCCACCCACGGAGCTGTGGTCACGGCGTGTCCGTTCCTAGGCCGTGCGCCCCTTCCCTGTCCCCGCTGATGGTGGGTGGGGCGCCCCCTAGTGGGGCTGAGGGCAGGTTCCCTTCCCCCCTGGTGAGAGGTCACCTGGGCTGCTTTGCGGGTCCTGGGAGACCCCGAAGAGCCCCCTCCCCCGAGGAGCCCAGTGAATTCCATGGGGGTGGGTTGGGGACGCCCTTGACAGTGGCAGGTGGTGCCCGGACCCCACGCGAGGGCCTCTGTCACCACAGCTGCCAGGCTCTGGTGGCTGCAGCCATCCCGGGGTGCGTGTGGACCTGACAGCCCAGCACAAGGTGACCCGAGTGCCTGTGGGAGGGCTCTTGTCCTCGCCACTCAGCTCCTGGCTACCCCTCTTCCACAGCGGGGGCCTGGCTTGGCCTGGGGCAAGGTCTCAGTCCGGTGAGGAGGTGGCCAGCGGCCTGCCGGCGGCTGGTACGGCCAGGGCTGGGCTGGGGACTCACGGGGCCAGGGAGGAAGAGGCAGCCGCCGAGGGCCACCGGGGTCCTGCAGGGGGGAGACGGCCCCAGGGGAGCTGGTGGCTGAGCCGTCCCAGCAGGCAGTGCAGTCACCAGGGTGGCGTGAGCCAGGCCGGAGGAGAGAGGGTGTCCAAGAGTCTGGGTGACACCGCCTGTGGCCAAACAGTGGCCCAGGGTGACGGACATCACCCTGAGAGTGATGGGTCACTTCTCAGCCGGAGGTGGGGGTGGCCGGGCCCTGAGCGCTCCGGGGTGCCCCGAAAGCCCTCGGAAGCCCGCACGCTCTGAGCAGAGAAGGGGTCAGCCCCTGTGCTCGGCCCGGGCAGGCTGGCTCCCCGCCGTGTCTGGCTTTAGAAGGGAGAGCGGCCCCCAGCGACACTCGGAAGGGCCGGCCTCGGCGGGGGCAGCAGAGGCACCGTCTGGCCAGCGGGGATTGTGGGGTGAGGGGAGGGGACCAGGCCGACCCTCAAGGCTGCTCACCCCAGACCACCGGCCTCACACAGTCCCCAGGTGGACGTCCAGGCCCCCCCAACCAAGGCAAGCATCCAGGGTCACCCCAAAAGTAGCCCCCAACTGGGCCATCACACAGCTGACCTCGGTCCAGCTCTAAGGACCTGCGTCCAGCCCTCCGAGAGGGCGGGGGGCAGCTCCGGCCGGGGCACCGGGCGGCCGGGCCCCGGTGGGCAGCCGTCTGTGGCCAGCGGCCCGAGGGGCGAGGTGCCCCGAGCCAGCGGCTTTTCATTCCATTTGCTTTCGCCTTCTCCGAGCCCGGCTCCTTCTCTCCATAATAGAATTACTCTTATCTGCAAGTGATTTAAACTCTAAGGTTTACTGAAGATTTAAAGAGTGTGAACACAGTTGGAATGTTTTAAACTAACAGTACAAGTTGCATTTTAAGAAAATAATTAACTCCCAGGGGAGGTGTGGGTTTTGGAGCAATGACAGGCTTCCAAGGCTGCCTTCCCTATATGGAATTTCCAAATAATGAAACATCTCTGATTCCCCACTGATGTCAGACGAGAACCTGCTAGTGTGTGGCAAGCTGTCGGTTTTTTTTTAAGAGGGCCCATTAGCGTCTTAAAGACGCAGGCCGAGCCTTCACGGAGGGCGAGGGCCTGCTCCGGGCGGGGCTGGCCCGTGGGGCCGGCCAGCCGGCTGCACCCCCTCTCCTGCAGGGCTCCGAGCCCCGTTCTGGGGCGACCCTGCCCACGAGTCTGGGTGCTGCCTGGGGCGCCTCGATGCCCCAGCGGCCACAGCACTGTGTCCAGAAGGGTGGCACGGGGTGGCTAGGGGGGGCCTGGCCCTGGGGTGCACCCCCAGGGACTCCATACCTGGCAGCATGGTTGGCGAGGTGGGTGCCCTCCCATTTGACAGACGAGGCTGAGTGAGGCCGAGGGCTGAGCCACGTGCGGAGCCCGGCCCGCACACCCCCGAGGCCTCTGGGCCGTCCCTCCCTGCATCCCTCCCGGCTGGCAACGTGTCCTGGCCCGTCCCCGGCCCCTGGGCCCGAGGAGCGGGGTGCGGGGTGCAGGGCAGCCGCTGAAGGAGCCGTCAGAGCCCAGCACGGAGCCTGGGCCACGGGGCAGGGAGTGGAGGGGTGGGGAACCCTGCCACCGCCACTGCCACCGCCACCACCACCGCCCGGCCAGCTGGTTCCCACCCTCGGACGCGGTCCGCGGCAGCTCACGCGGTCTGCCCGCCCGCCGCCCGTGGTCACAGAGCCTGGACATCCGTCAGCGGCCGCTCCCCATGCCCGCCCCGTGTCCAGCCCGTGCCCGGCCCCGTGCCCGGCCAGCCTCAGCGCGGGGCACGGGCTGGGTGAGCGGGGGTGTCAGAGCGGTCACTGCCGAGAGCAGGGGACTCGCCGTGTCTTCTGCCCCGGCCGGGCACGAAGCTGTGGGCCACCTGCCAGGACGGGCAGACTGGGGCCCTCGGTGACGCACACCCCCTCACACATTCCTAAAATGCCACTGGCGGGACACTGTGGCAGCCAAGGCCCCTCCCCTGCCCCGCCGTGCCCGGCACCCCCGAGGCGAGGGTTCTGGGGAGCTCAGGCCGGCCAGCCACTGGGGAGCTCAGGCCGCCGGCCACGCACTCCCACCACCCCACCCGGGGGAGTCTCTGGGCGGGGCAGGGTCCCATCTGGGGTTTCGCCCCCGCCTCAGAAGCAGCCGGGCCCTCGTTCAGCTGGGCCCTCCATCTGGTGGCCGGGTGGGGACAGACGCCGGGTGGGGACAGACGCTGGGTCCAGTTGAGAACAGCTTCCCACAAGCCTCTGCCTCTCAGGAATAATGCCTTCTGGGAATTCACTCGCAAAACACTTGCCGTTAACACCCGGCGGAGGGGAGTGGATGGCGGGGCGCAGCCTGTTAAAGCTCCCTCACCCCGGTCCTCGCGCAGCCTGGGTGACCGGCCAGGGCCGGACGGAGCGGGGGCTGCGTGCGCCCGGTCAGCGGCCCGAAGCCCGCGAGGGGGCCCCGCGCCAGCCCCCCCACCCTGCCGCTCGGCCTCCCCCGGCCCCTCCCACGGCCTCATGGGGGGGGACGGGGCGTGACCCCATCCTTCCCGGGTGCCCGTTGGGGTCTGGTGCTGTGGCCAGCTGTGGGTCGATCTTTCTGGAAGGACGGTGGACGTGGGTGCCGAGGGCCTTTGGAAGTGTCGGCTGTAAAGGCCTGTCCCCCGTGGCCCCCCGTAAGAGGGAACAGCCATGCCCCCAACACACCCCTCCCACGGAGAAGGAGCAGCCGCCTTGGGAACACGGAAGGTGACCCCTGGCCCCCAAGGTCAGGTGCAGGCACCGTGGGGTGGGGGTGAGGGTGCTCGTGGTCCAGGGTGGCCCGGGACCCTCCCGCTGAGCCACAGCCCTCCTGCCCAGGCCCCCCCACCCCGCCCCACCCGCCCCACCCTACCCCGCCCCCTCACCGCCCACACTCCAGGGGCCAGGAGGGGGCAGGGGCAGCACAGCACTGGGCCTCGGGAACCGGGCACTGCCCCCCACCCACCTGCCGGCTGCAGCCCTGCACCTCTGTTCCCGGCCGGCTGCGGAGGGCGGAGGGCGCTGTCCCGCGGGGCCTGCGGCGGGATGTCTAACCCTAGGGACCCTTCCACATGGGGCTGTGACAGCATCGGCCGTGGGCCAGCCGCCATGGGCTCCCCGGTGGCCGCCCGAGGACACCGGCCCAGGAGGCCAGGGGAGAAGCCCCCGGCGGCCTCGGGCCCTGGCATGGAGCCCGGCACAGGGCGGGGGCTCACGAGGGACAGCGCTGCAGCCGCAGGCGGCTGTGACAGCCACAGGGAGCATGGGCCCCCCTCCCCTGGGCACAGCCCGCAGGGAGGGTGGGCCAGCCCCAAGGAGAATTGCGGATGGGCTCAAGGTCTCGTGCCCGTGCCACCCCCGTTGTCCCCACGCCACCCCAGAGGGGTCTGTAAAGGCTGTGGGGTCGCAGGGGACACGTGTGGCCCTGGGGCTCGGCAGCCCCGCCCGACAGCGGGTTCAGATGTCTGTGTGACGCGCCACCCTGCTGGAGGCCTGTCCCCTGCCTCCGCCCTGCGCTCCTGCCACCCACACGGGGCAGGCCCAGCCCCCAGCTCAGCCCTGCAGTGCCGTGCACTGGGTGGCCGGTGGTGCACAGAGGGGTCCCTGCTCCTGGACACCCCTCCTTTCCTGACATGGGGGACATGACTTGGGGACAGACCCCAGACTGGACGTCAGGGCTGCCTCAGCTGCGGGACCCCAGAGAGGCCTCCGTCCCCCCATGCGTGAGGCTGGGGCACCCACGCTGACAAATGGCTTCTACTGTCTCCGCGGACGGCTTCTGTCTGTCCTCACGCCACCTCGTGCCAAAGGGACCAGGTGGAAAAGGCAGGAAGGAAGCCCGATCTGTAGACGCAGAATCTGACCACCCCGTGCCCGACCTGCCGGACGCCCCAGGGCACCCCAACGCCCGGGACTCAGACGGGAGCCCGTGGGGCGGCTGAGGCCTGTGAGCCCCCAGTGCTATGACTCAGAGCCCTCGAGGCGTGTGGACCCCCCCCCCGAGGGACGGCAGCCCTGCCCTGAGACCCGGCCTGGGGGACCAGCTACCTCAGCGCCCCACCCCGGGGGACGGCCGTGGGGGTGAAGCCCTGTGCAGCGTGAGCTCGCTTCTGAGACGCGTGTGTCCCCTGCCACCGTGCTTGGAGCTCTCTGCTCCCAGCCGCCACCCACTGCGGGCCGGTGTCGCTGAGGACGAATGCCTGCTCGGAAGCTTCTAGAAGAGCGAGAGTCGCCGCCGGCAGCAGCCGCATGAACGGGTGCTGGTGGACAGGGGACAGTCAGCCATGACCCCGGCCACCTGCGCCCCGGACAGCAGCGCCTCCCAGTGTCCCAGAGGCCCCTCCAAGTGGCCAGGGCTCCCCACAGCTGCCACATGCTGGTCCCCGGTCTCGGAACCGTTGAGCTGTCTACACCCCGACCGCGAGGGCAGGGGTGGGTTTGCCGGTCGCGGCTGCCCGGTGCCCGCTCAGTGCCGGCCCTGGAGATGCCCGTGAACAGTGGGCTCTAGGGAGGCCGGGGCGAGGGCCGAGACACCAGGACAGGTGAGCAGGGGGCGCGGGTGCCTGAACCCCGCCCCCCGGCCTCCGGGGGTGCAGGGACGGGCAGCACCAGAAGGGTCCCATGCGTGGAAACCCACCCTGAGGTCGCCCGGCCCTCCCCACTTCCCAGGACCCATGACAGAACTCTGCCAAAGCCGGAGACAGCAGTGGACACAACCGCAGCTGGGACAAGCCCCCTGCCCACCGCCCCCCAGAATTGAACGAGGGGGTAGACAGATGCCGAGGCCCGCCACCGGACTGGGCAGGGCCGCACGCGCGCGCGCCCACAATACCTCGCATTCATTACGCTCCTTACAGACGGGGCGCTGTGTCGGCCGCGCAGGAAGTGGCCGTCAGTCTCCGAGTAAAAGCCACCGCAGGCCGTGGCCCAGGCGTGTCCTCGCTCAGGAAGCAGGCAGTAAATAAACATTTACGCGCCGGCCGCAGCCCTGCCTGGCCCCGGGCTACGCGGGGCAGGGCCCCCGGAAACTCGCTCCGTCCTGGAAAAGCACAGGCGTTCATCAATGGCTGATTGACGATGGGGACGTGGCCGGCTAAGGGACGCTATTGATTTTAATAAGCGTTCAGTGCACGGAGTTCAAAGATAAGGGCGGCGGCCACCTCCGCGCCCCGGGAGGGAGCCCTGCGCGGGGAAGGCCCCCTTCTCCGAGCCGGAGCCCGGCGTGCTGGCCCGGGGCACGGCGCACGCCCAGCGTCCACCTCGGGGTAGCGAGGGGGGCCGAGCACGCCACCCCCGAAGCCGTAGCAGGGCCAACGCACAGCCCCTCGCTTTCTCGGGGTTCAGCCGGCCCCACGTGCGTCCGAGCTCGGTCCGTGCCCACCCCAGGCCAGGAGGGAAGCTCCGTCCCCCCCACGGTGTCGCCCCGTCTTGTCCGGGGACCCCGGGGTTGGGACGGCCACCACCCCCGTGCTCGTGGGAGGTTCCGTCCTTCACAGGAAGGGCGTCCAGACGCCGCAGAGGCCCTGAGAGCTGGCGGGAGGGGTGGGATCAGGGTTCTGGGCTGGGTTCAGATGGTGGGCGTGTGGGGGGTGCCCCCAGAGCAAGGCCGAGGCACCGAACCCAGAGATGGTCACACCATGCAGCTGGACTCCGGCCCGGCCTGGCCATCTCACATGCATGGGCTGCTCGGCCGGGTGAGCGCTCAGCCACACAAACTGTGGACTGTAAAGCACCTACTGTGTGCACCCGGCCGCGTCTGGACACAGCCCGGGGTCAGGGCTGCATTCCTCACCCCAGGGCCTGGCCCAGCACAGCCCAGCCGTCACCCCAGCACCCTGTGGAGACACAGCCCTGGCTCCCCCAAACTCCAGGCTCCCCAACAGTCCCCCAGAGGGGACTTCCCCATCTGTGACACCCTGTCACCGGGCTCCTCGCCTGCTGGGGTCCCCAGTGCGCTGGGCCCAAGAGACGGGACCACTGAGCCGACAGCCACCTGGATGCCACATGTCCACTCGGGAGCCTTGCTTCCCGGTGGCTGTGTGACGATGACCAGACAGTGTCCACCCAGCCGCCCGGCCCTCAGCCAAACTGGGAGCAGGAGCAGCCGGGTGGGGTTGGGCCGGCAAGGCCCGGCAGTGAGGGCAGCCCGCTCCCCGGCTGGGACAGGGCCCTCCACGCCTTCGGGGGGTCCCTAAGCCCCAGGGGCAGCTGGGTCCGGCTCAGACCCCTCTCCGGGCAAGCACTGTGTTTGAGGTCTGAGAGCGACACCCCCCTTAGGAGGCCCCTCCCATGACACCCCCCAGAGCCTCCCGCTGGCTGTCTCCCATCGAAACATGTAAATATGGGGCAGCTCGCTCTTGTCCCTGCAAGACGTCGTGACAGGCTTGCCTGTCCTGGGTGGATGGGTGGGTGGGTGGATGGATGGACGGGTGGATGGATGGGTGCATGGGTGGGTCAGTGGGTGAACAGATGGTGGGTGGGTGGGTGGGTGGGTGGACAGGTGGATGGATGGGTGGATGAGTGGGTACGTGGGTGGGCGGATGGGCAGATGGGCAGGTGGTAGATGGGTAGATGGGTGGGTGGGTCCGTGGGTGGATGGACAGGTGGAGGGATGAGTGGGTGGACTAGTGGCCCACCGCCTCACTCAGTGTCACCTCCTGGGGTCCAGCCCAGGCCACAGCCCGTGGAAGGTGTTCAGGGCACAGCCGGGTAACTGAGGACGGGAAAGCAGGTGGGAAGGGGGCACGCCCTCCAGCAGGCCGAGGCCGCAGACACAGGCAGTGGGCGCCCAGCTGCTGCCCTGGCGCGGGCCCAGAGGGCAGAGGTCTCCGCCCGCGCAAGCCGCCCACGTGCAGAGAAGGCGCAGGGCGCGGAGCCCGCAGCCGGGAGCCGCCCCGCCCACGGCGGGGGCGGGGGCGGGGGGCCAGTGTTTGCCGAGCAGCTCTGCAAACGCCCACGATGTCGGTTCGTTTCTCTAAGTGACGATTCATTCCGTTAACAGCCGTGGGCCCCCCCACGCCGTCCACCTTAGAGGCCGCTGAACAAACATTTGTTTGAGGGGAGACGGACGCCCAGATGTCCGTTATCCCGTGTGCGCCCTGCCATTGCCCCGTGTCTCCCCAGCGCCCCCTGAGCGGGCGGGGACCGGCTCCGAGCGCGGGTGTGGCCCCGCAGGCTGCGCCAGGCCCTCGGACACACGGACACACGGCGGCTGCGAAGGGACACTCGGTGTCACAGCCCGGAGGCTGGGGGCTGAGGTCGGGGTGTGTGGTGGGGGGCAGGCTTCTCCCCCCGGACCCCCCTTCTCTGCGTGTCCTCACGCGGGTGTCCCTCCGCGCGGGTCTGTGTCCTCATCTCTCTTCACAGGGACGCCGGTCACATAGGACCAGGGCCCACCCCGACGACCTCATATTCCGTCTCCAAATGTGGTCGCATTCAGAGGTCCTGGGGCTCAGGACCGCTACATAGGACTTCGGGGGACACAGGCCCGCGCATGACGAGGGGCTCGCGGGAGAGGCGGACTTAGGGGTCTCCGCGGATCCGAGGCGCAGCGCAGCCCAGTCCCCGGAACCCCACGCCCCACCCCCGCGGCCCCCGGTCAGGCCTTTCGGCCGCAGGAGGGGACGTGTCCACGGCGAGGTCCGGCGTGACGCGGGGCGGAGCTGGGGGCGGGGCGCGCAGCTCCTCCGCCAGTCGCGTGTGGGCCCTGAAACGCTAGCTGTCACCCCTGGACTGATCGTTCCCACGACTCGGCTGGTGCCGTCATCGGAAAACCAAGCCCGGCCTCCCCAGGGCACAGGCTGCTGAGGGGACATGGCCGCAGACAGGCGGAGGCGCCCTGAGGCCGGCCCGCCCACAGGGACAGCCCCGCGAGGCCCTGGAGTGGCGTGGGGGACAGGTTCGGGAAGGTGTTAGCGGAGGCCACCTGTCCTGGAAGCTCTTTGGCACCGAACCACACGGGCTGGCAGGGGGGGCAGGGGTACAGGCAGCCCCGGCCTCTCCCCAGGACAGAGGTGGCGACTCCCCACGCGTCCCCGGCCCCCCCACCCAGGGCTTCCTCGCCCATCCTGCTGTCCCTTCTCCTGATTCCACCACTAAAAGCGTGGAGGACAAGGCTGATGTCCAAACACCCAGAGCTGTGCTCCACCCAGGACCCTCCGCGTGAGAAGCAGACATGCTCACCGCTGCACCGTGGGGCCGCGTCCAATATAAAGCATTAACTTTAAATGTGTTATCTCCCATTTATTGCTACCATGTATATCTAAGTGTGTGCCACACGCATTCATTTCAATAATACATCTATGGCCCCTTGAAATTCCTAGTTATGTAATCACATCACCTGCAAATGACAGCAACACTGCATATCTTCGTGTCTGAGAGTTTGGACGCTTAACGCGTCTTCTTGCATCAGTATTTCTCGCATTAGAATCACTAGTTCAGGGTTTAATAAAACTAGTAGGAGCAGGTGTTGTGACCTTATGTCACGCGTGACGTGTGCTGTCCATGTCTGTATATTTACCTTGTCAGGTTCAGGAAGCTACTTTCTATTCCTACATTTTTAAAAAAAATCATGAGTGAATGAATATTTTTATCCAAGGCCTTGGGCTGACTCTATCGAGATGATCATATGATGTCTCACCATATTCTGCGTAAAGGCTGATTTGCACTGAGAAATTTTAAGAAGGGTCCCTCGATATCTTATTCCTAGACTAAACCTCACTTAGTCAAGTTGCATCGTTTATACGTTGACGGTTTGGGGTTCGCCGGTGTTCGTCCATGATCTCCGCACCCAGGGTCGGAAGCGGGGACCCTGTCGTCCGTCGCCCGCCCCCCGCGAAGCTGCTCGCGATGCCTGTCCCTGTCGTGCCAGGAACCATGTGCAGGGCAGTGGGGTTCTTTCTCTTCTCCGAAAGCGTGTGTGTAAGACCGGCCCAGCTCCTCACACGCTCCCAGAACCGAGCCAGGACACTAACCTGGGCCCAGAACTTTCTTTACGGGCAGGATTTTCATCCCAGAGCCAATTGCGTGACCATTCACAGAATCAGGTCCATTTTTCAGGCTCTTCTTGTGATGGGTTTAACTTTTATTTTGAAAGACATGTTTGCATTCGCATTTTCTAGCATAAAATGCTTTTTTTAAATGCCTACAGAAACTGGAGTGAGTTTCCCTATTCCTTTGTAACGTTGGCTCTTTGTACTTCTGTGTTCTCTCAAAGGGAAAAAAACTTTTTTTTTTTTAGTTTATTAGGTAAAAAAATCTTTGTTCTCTAGTTCATTAATATCGTCTCTTTATCACTTTCTTCTTTTTACTTTCTTTGGAGTTCTTTTTTTTTTTAATTACTTGTTGAGATGACTGCTCATATATTTGATATTCCATTTCTTTTCTTTCTTAATGCATTTAACACTCTACATTTACCTAAAAAAAAAAAAAAGACTTTCGCTTCATACCACACATTTTGGTGTGACGTATTTTTTGTGGTCGATAAGGTTAAAATATGTTTATTTCCAAAGTGATCCTTTTGACTTCTATGTTATTTTAAAACAGCCTTCTTAACTCCCCAACTTGTGAGATTTTTATTATGGTTTGTGTTTTAGTTCTAATGTAGTTCCACATGCTCTTAATCCTCTGAAATTTTTTGAAACACACACACACACACACACACACACACACACAGTCATTTGGGTGCCTGCTTTGTGTCCAATAGGTTATGTTAGGTTACACTGCAGACACATTATTTAAATCTTCTATAACCTTCATGGTGTTTTAACGACTTGTGTCAAAACCACCCACTCTATTTGCATATGGTCAAGTCCTTCTTTAAATTCTCTCCGTTCCATAGTTATTTCAAGGCGATTGTATCAGGTGGATGCGCATTTCGAATCCATACATCCTGAATTGACCATTTTGTCACAGAAAACGTCCATCTTCTCCTCAGGTGACACTTCTCACCCGGAGATTTGACTCTGGGACTCCGTGTAGCTGCTCCGGCTTCCCGGCCAGCCCCCCACAGCACACCTGTCTCAACGTATTTCCACCTGCCCGTGTCATTACGTTTAGATCGTGGCTCTTATGAAGAGAGAAAAAAAAACTATACTTGGATTTTGTCTGTGCGGATTCTATAATCAAAATGTTCTTGGATTTTGTCTTTATTCGGCATGACAATCTTTGCCTTTTGATTAGAGTATTTAATCTATTTGTATGCAATGGGATTGAGGATATATTTGGGCTTAAATAGATTTTTCCATTTACTTTCTATTTGGCTCTAATTGTCTATGCTCCTTTTCTTCTTCTTTCTTGATTTGAGTTTTTTTATTATTCCATCCCTCCCCATTATCTCATCATATATATATATATTTATTTATATATATATAAATATATATATTTATATATATTTATATATTTATATATTTATAAATAAATATATATTTATATATAAATATATATTTATATTTTATAAAATATATATTTATATATAAATATATATTTATATTTTATAAAAATATATATTTATATATTTATATAAAATATATATATATATTTCTATTCATTTAGCAATTGCTCTAGAGATTACAGCATTCGCCCTTGACTTATCAAAGGGTAATGTTAACTTAAATGTCTTGATATTATGTATCTCAATTATGTGTGTGTGTGTGTTTGTGTGTGTGTGTGTGTGTGTATCCACAGACAATTTTTATTTATACCATCAGTGTTCATACAAATTGTGCTGCTCTTTATTCCTCCCTGAATCTTAGACCTTCCATCTGGGTCTTTTTCTTTCTGTAGAATCTTTCGATGGCTGCTTTCATGCACATCCACTGGTGACAACTTCTCAGACTTCATTTATCTAGAAATGTATTCATAGGCGCTCTTTCTTAAAATACATTTTTTCTGTACGTAGAATACTCAAGAGACGGTTATTTCGTTTCAAAGAGTTAAGACAGTTATTTTGTTTCAAAGAGTTAAGACTATTTCAGTGAGTTAAGATGGCTATTTTGTTTCTAAGAGTTAAGACGGTTACTTTGTTTCAAAGAGTTAAGGCTATTTCCATGTCTTCCAGCTTCCCTCCTGCCTCTTGTCTGGCTTTAGGTCTTGCTGTGGCTCCTTCCAGAATAATGGGCCATATTTTTGGGGTGTTTTTAAGCTTCCTCTTGTTCGTTGGTTTTCAGCAGGTTACTAAGATGGCCCAAGAAAGACAAAGATAGTGAAGATGAGAGAGACAGGGTGACAGAGAAAGGGGACACTGGTCCAGTGGACACAGGAAGGGGACACTCCCTCACCATGCTGACTCCTTCTGCCATCTGCCCACAGCCCCCCGTCCTGTTTGTAACCCCGACCTTCACAGACAAGTTCAGGCCTCGTGAGAGTTCCTGGATCTGTAGTTAAATGTATTTTGTCAATTTTAGAAAAAATGTTCGACCATTCTATATGCAAATATCACTCTTCTCTGCTCTCTCTTCCTCTTCTCAGATTTAATCAGAAGTCTGTAGAACTGTTCACTCATCTCTTGTGAGTCTTAACTCCCATCTGCATTCTTCATCGTCTTCTCTATACTGCGTTCTCTCCTCGTCGATCTTCCAGTTCTTTCATTCTCTCTCCATCAGTGTCTAATTTGTTGTTCGATACATCCACTGAGTTCCTAATTTTTATTGTTGCATTTTTCAGTTCTTGGCTTTTTACATTTTGGTTCTTTTTTTTTTTTATAGTCTTCTGGTAAAATTCTAACTCACTTATTTTACCTCCCAGAGCATAAGAAGTATAGCTATTTTCACATCTGTGCCTGATACATCGACTATTCCAAGCTCTGTGGGTCTGTTCCTGTCTCCTGCTGTTTTCTTGGTTTTCATTTACAGAGTCTTATCTCCTTGCACATCTAGTTATTTTGGTCGAGTGCCAGACATTATGTATATTTTGGAAATAAATAGAAATTCTCTAAGGCTTCGGATTAGACACTCTCTCTCCAGAGAGGCTGTACCTCTCCAAGCCGGGGGCCTGGGCGTCCAGGGGTGCCTGAGCCCCCGTTCCGGCGTCAAGATGATTTAAAGACACCCACCCCCGTCTCCCAGCCACTCACGGGGAAGCGCCCGAAGGCTAAGTGCCCTTTGACCTTCTTCTGCATCACGTTCCTCTTCGCCGCCCTCCTGGCTCTGACTCACACTGGTTTTGGCCGCCTTCGGGGGGCCGGGGGTCACGCTCCATCTCGGCGGGGCCCTCTCAGTGGTCCCCATGGCACAACTGCCTCATGCTGGCTGCTGGGGGAGCCCACGGGAAGCAGGGAACCCAGACAGAGCCCCGCTTGTCCCCTGCCACCACCCGCCTCCCTCTCCCCACCGGTCCCCCGCTGCAGATGTCCGCCCAGCGCTGGCCCCTGCTCGTCCTCCCTCTCCCTGCACAGTCTGACTCTTCCCAGGGACTAGTCCCACCCAGACGGCCCTCCGGTCCCCAACGCCCCCGGGCCAGCGGCTGACACAGACGATGGATCCACGCCTCTCACCGCAGTCCTCACAAGCCCCCGGCGGCCTTCTGCCACTCAGCCCCCGACCCCGCCACCAGCAGCGCCCAGTGAGAGGACAGGGACGTCCCTACGTGGCGTTTGGGGCCAAGGCCAGTGTCACGCTCTCCACGTTGCCTCATCTAAACCACAGCTCGGTCTTCTGTCCTGCGCCTCCGTGTCCCCTCCTGTCATGATAAGACACAGGTCATCGGATTAGGGACCTGTTCAGTCCAATAGGATGCATCTTAACAAGTCACATCTGCAATGACCCACGCCCCCATACTGCCCAGCCGGCAGCCCACGGCGTGGGCTGGCACTCGCCTGGGCCTGCGGGACATCCCGGAGGGCAGCGCCCTGTCCCTCACTGTAAGACCCTCCCTCGAGCAGGACATCCTGGCGCCGGCTGACGCCACGTGTCCCTGGCAGGGACGTGGGACCGGGCAACCCTCGTCCTCCGGGGTCCCGGCACTGCTGGCTGGCCAGGCACAGTGGTGACCTGGAAGGCAGCTCTGAGTGGACAGAGAGCCCGGGACGCCCTTCAGCCCCAGGCGGGCGTCCGCCCGGCCCCGCGGCCTGACCATTCGCAGCCCAGAAAGCAGCAGAGGGGGCAAGGGGCCTGCCCGGCTCAGGATGGCGATGCTCACTCCAGCTCCCAAACGCCCGCGAGCTGGCTGAGCACAGTGGCCAGCCTCGGGCCGGAGGCTGTGTGGGGCCCCGGAAGCACCCATGACGAGGTTCCTTCTTCACTGCCACCCCTCGGCAAGCAGGGTGCTGGCCCCGGGCCCGCCCTGGTGCCCTGTGACCCTGGAGAGCAAACAGGTGCCCGTCTGCAAACAAGACGCCCGCCCACAGGGCCCAGCTGCTGCCACGTCCCCTGCTGCCGGGGACCGCTGCTCTGGAGGTTCCCCCTCTGCCCCGGGGGGGACTGGGCTGGATCCCGAAGAAGGAGCCCACTCCTCCCCCCACCCTCATCACGCACCTGCCCCCCGCCACAGCTCTCCTCCTCCCGCGCTGGACGCCTCCGGCCTGGGGGGCCCTCAGGGTCTCAGGGGAGGTGCCAGCTCACCGGAGGTGGCCGAGCCTCCAGGCCTCGGGCCCCCTGCAACCCCGCTCCCACTTCCCCCCGTGTTTCCTTCCTCTCATCACCCACAGCCTGTGAGTGTCTGCCGTCCAGCCCACGCAGCGGGGAGCTTGTCTGGCCCGTTCCCTGGCCAGCCCCCGACTCCCGACCCTGTCACGTGGCCAGTGCCGGATGACGGCTGCCGGGGCGCGGAGGGCACGGGCAGGAGGCTCTGCGCCCCCACCCAAGCCTGGGCCCCCTGCTCGGCCCCCCAGGTCCCAGGCTCTGCCCTCAGCCCGGCTGCGGTCCCCTCCGGAGCACGCGGGGCCAGCGCCTGCCTTGCCGTGGGACCCGTGGGGGCTGAGCTCAGAGGGGCCGTGCTGGGCTCTGTCACCGCCATCACTCTTACACGCCGCCTTTGAGTGTGTGCTGGGTCCGTGCGCCCCTCTCTTCCCTCTCTCCTGGGGGGTCAAGACTCCCACCCGTGCTGCCCCACCCCGCCCTGCACGGTGCCCCCCAATCTCCCCCCCGAGAACCCCCCAAGCTGGGCTCTCCTGAGCTGCCACACAGCAGGGCCTCCACAGGCGAGGAGACGGAAGAACGCTCGCCCCAAAGGACCCCGTGGAATGGCAGCTGAGGACACGGGCAGGGCTGGCGCGGGACCCAGCGTGGCCGAGGCGTCCCCTGATGGGGAACCTCAGGGGACCGTGGGGCACGGGCCCTCGTGGTCCTCCTTGCCGTCCGCAGGAAGGCCCAGGGCCTCGCCGGCTGCAGCTCGTTGTCCTGTCTCCACGAAGCCACTTAAGTGCCAGCCGACCCTGAAACCGATGCCTGGTGGGAGCCGGGTGGCAGCCGCGCTGAATTAATGGTGCAGCTGCGGGCCACTGCTCCCCAAACTGCTTCGTTAACGGCAGTGGGGCCCGGGGGGGGGGGTGGGCCGAGGGGGACAGCCTCAAATAAAAGACGTTTTGGTCCATGTTATGTTTTGCTAATATTCGAATTTTACCCAAGATTACTTTTTCTCTCCTATTTAATATATTGTTTTAAATAAAAATTCCTAATAAATCTTGAGAGAAATATGTCATAGCAGAGCTTAAAAACCGGAGTGCAATATATAACAGTTCATAAAACGTTTTACCCAAATAGCCAGAATCGCGGGGCGTTCGGACCAGAAGCAGTTAACTCCGGGAATGGCTTTTTACTAGCCCCTAAAATTAAGAAAGGGCAGTGCTGTTTCACAGCCAGATAATTAAGTACCGTTTTCTCTTTTTTAATTCTATAAAATTAAACTTCCTGTTTTAAAGGTCTGGAGGGGGCCTCGGGCCCCGGGGCCGCGGATGGGCCCGGAGGGCAGGATCGGGGGAACAGCTAAGGCCTTATGCGCCCGAGACTTTCAGACGGGGGCTTGGAGAACACATGCCACAGTCAGCAAAAAATCGCAGGTCATAAATCAGAGATCCATTTTTTTCACATCATTTTAACTAATCCATTAAATCTCGGTGCCCAGGGCTCCGTCAGAAACAGAAGCAGCGGCTGGCCGCCCCTCGCCTCGGCCCCCGGCGCAGTCACGCGCCGGGGGAGGCGGGGGTGGCCGGCGGGCCCTGGGCTCCCCCTCGGCCCACCGATGCCCAAGCCAGCAGGCGGGGGGTGTCACCGGCCTCAGTTCCCAGGCATGGCGAGGCATTCTGAGGCCTCGTCCGGTGCCAGGCGTGGACCGGGTCCTGTGCCCCGGCATCTCCGCCAGCCCCAGGTCACACCGCCAGGGCCTGAGCGAAGCGGGGTGCCCCCCCACACACACATCGGCAGGTGGGCCCGGGCCCGCGGCCGGGGGTCCCTGCTTCAGACACGGAGAACAAAGGTGCAGTTCGGAGCCGTCACAGCCCCTCCGCCCCGGCCGCCCCCACGCCCACGGGGGCCTGCACGTGCCGCCTTCTCGTTGAATTTCATTTCGTGTTGGTTGTTCGGGGCCTTTGTGCGTCGACGAGCAGGCGGGTTCGTAACAAACTTCGTTTTAAGGGAATTTCTAAGGACACGGCCAGGTGGGCTGCTCTGTGGGGCGACCAGGGAATTTCCACCTCTGGCCCTTGGTGCCGGCCCTGCGGAGGGAGTGACCCCAGCCCGCCCCCCTGCCCTCCTGCCCGCCGGCCACCCTGCCCGGGTCACAGCAGGCTCCATGGACCCAGGCTCCGCCCAGCACACCCGCCACTCCCCGCGACTCTCTGCCCGTCCCCGAGCCCTCTGCCTATTTCCAGCCCTGTAGGGTCACCTTCATGGTGACACACGAGTGACACCTCTAAGATGACGCGCCACCTCCATGAGGCCCAGGTGGGCGGCGCTGAGGGTCCGAAGGTGAGTGGGAGGCGTGCTGGGCCAAGCCACGGGGAGCCCGGGCTGGGTATGGAGGGCGCATCCGGCCCGCGCTGGGGGAGCACCAGCGAGCGCCCCGCGCCGGGCAGAGGCTGCAACGTCGCCCGGCTGACCGTGGACGCGGCTTCCTGTCCGGAGGGAGGTGGACCAGAGCGCACGTCTGAGACGGACAGACAGACGATTCCATCCGGGGCCCACACCCCGCACCTGGGAAGGCCACGGGCCAGAGTCCTCCCCGAACCCCACGGTCCCGTCTCTCCTACCCGGCCTGGCCACGGCCCCCGCACCCGCTACACACCCCCCACCAGTAGCCTGGCGCCCACTCCTTCAGGGGCAGCTGGAGGGCACGTCAGCCCAGAGGGGCTCCCTGGAGGGACAAAGGGGAGACGCCCCTCTCCTTGCTGTGAGCAGAAACCCACCGACACGGTGACTCCAGTGACAGAGGGAGGCCTCAGAGCCGACTCGTGTCCTGAGCAGCGTGGCGGAGACGGACCCCTGCAGCTCACTCCCCTGAAAGACCGGGTGAAGGCGGGACTGAGCGGCCTGGCGAGGGTCTCATGGCCCCGCCCCGGAGCCCGCGGCCGCCCCGCCCGCCTGTCTGCGGCCACAGAGGGCTCCCAGCCTGAAGAGCCGCGACACTAAGTAAGGAGCACTGGTTTATTTAATGGTCACCTGCATTTTCAAAAGCAAGGTCGAGACAACCGGACGGCGTGGGGAGGTCCGAGGTGTGTCCATGACGCGAGCTGGGCCTGGATCAGCACCCGTGCCTGCCGGCGGCACGGCCTGGGGTGTGGCGCCATCGCCACAGGCCACGCAGCAGCCGTCACAGCCGCAGCTACACCGAGCCGTGCTGGCCCGCTCTCGCCCGTTCTGACACACACACGCATGCACGCACATGCACACGTATGCAAACACTCACACGTGTGCACACGCACATGCATGCAAACACACTCATACATCCACACACACAAACACACATGCACGCACACACATGCATCATGCACACACACTCACACATGCACACATGCACACAAACACACATGCACGCACATATGCACACATGTACTCACATGCATGTACACATATGCACATGCACAGAGACACGTGCACACGTGCTCACACACATGCATGCACACACACGCTCACACGCACACACGCTCACACACACACACTCACACACGCACACAAGCCGTTGATGCCTTTTCTCTCCAGAGTTGCAGCTGAGCCCCCAGCGGTTCCCGCGCCGGCGTCCTGGGGGCCGGGGGTGTGGCCGGAGGGAGGCGACCGTCAGAGGTGGTGTCCAGGCCGGCGGCTCCTGTTGGCGGTGGACGTCCAGCTGTAGACCGCTGGGACTTTCTCCTGGGGACGGGGCCATGGCACCGCCACGGCTCCCCGGAGGCAAGTGGTCCCAGACGGGCCCGTGGCCCAGCGTCCCCTGGGAGCCCCTGCAGAGCCAACCCCGTGCTCATGGTTAAGCCGTCCCCAAACCCCGGGGGTGGGGACAGGCACCCAACGAGGACGGCCAGTGCCCTCCGCCCTCTAATTGGCCACAGCCAGCAGACTCGGCCACATCTGGGGTCGTTTCGGAGACAATAAATCAGAAGGAACTTTCCAGGCTGGCGCCCTGCCAGGACGGGGAGAGGGGCCGAGGACAGCAGGAGACAACGGCCCCGCGTCCAGGGTGGCTCGGAAGCCAGCGCAGGACGGGGAGAGATATATGGGATTTGTCTCCGACAAGAATTTGTGGTCAGCTTGGGGCCGGAGGTTTGCAGTGGAGGAATGTGCCGTCCGTCGGTGAGAGAGACGTCTCCATCACCGGCCTGCGGGTCCGGAGGGTCCCCAGGCTCGGAGCTCGGCCCCAGGAGCACCGAGCCGGAGGGCAGACGCAGGAGGGCCCCGGCGGCCAGCAAGGCCACGAACGGGGGCAGCTGAGGCCCGAGGGGAGGTGGCCTGCATAAGTCACCGGGCAGCCCGGGGACCAGACCTCGGCCCTCGCCACTGGGCCCAAGTCCCGGACACAGGAAGCCCCTCGGCGCCGGAGGGGGACACAGGCTGCATCGTGGGAATGGGACCGGGGGGG
>PVKZ01007265.1:0-25018 GCA_004027375.1 Macroglossus sobrinus | reverse complement strand
TTCTTTCTTTCTTTCTTTCTTTCTTTCTTTCTTTCTTTCTTTCTTTCTTTCTTTCTTTTCTTTCTTTCTTTCTTTCTTCCTTTTTGCATGTATCTGTCCAATTTTTCCATCACCATTTATTGAAGAGACAGTCTTTATTCCATTGTATATTCTTATCTCCTTTGTCATATATTAAGTGAGCATATAGGTATGGATTTATTTCTGGGCTCTCTATTCTGTTCTATTGATCAATGTGTCTGTTTTTATGCCAGTGCCTTGCTGTTCTGATTACTGTAGCCTTATAGTGTGGTTTGATATCAGGTACTATGATTTCTCCAACTTTGTTCTTTTTCAAGATTGCTGTGGCTATTCAGGGTCTTTTATGGTTCCATATAAATTTTAAAATGATTTGTTCTAGCTCTCTGAAAAATGCCATTGGTATTTTGATAGGAATTGCATTGAATCTATAGATTACTTTGGGTAGTATGGCCATTTCTATGATGTTGATTCTTTCTACCCATGAGCACACTATATGCTTCCATTTGTTTGTATCTTCTTCAATTTTTTCTAATAACAATTTTCTGAGAACAGGTCTTTTACTTCTTTGGTTAATTTGATTACCAGATATTTTATTGTTTTCAATGCAGAAATTATGTATTTCTTCGTAGTTAAAAAAATGTTGCTGGTCTGAACTGAGAGCTTCTGTTAGGGGTAATGAATAATGCTGCCCACTGATCTTCTGTTTCCCTTGCATCTGAATATATGGAGATTGAATTTCCTGCCCTCTGGATTAGGTGGGCTCTGTGGCTAGCATGGGCCAGTTAGTTGGAGGCAGGAACAACATGTCATTTCCTGTGAAGAGCATTTAAGTGCTAACACAAGGCTCTCCAGGGTGTCTGTCCTTCTGCATGGTAGATGTCAATGTATTGGAATAAGAGCTCTCGAACAGAGCACTCGACAATCCATGATGGACAGATAGCATAAGCAAGGAATGAGGTTGTCGAGTTTTTAAGCTAGCCAAACCTGAATAATACAAGACATAACTCTTTGGTGGCTTTTCTACAGTTTTCCAAAAGTTAATAAATCTGGTCAGGTTCTTGACTATTTCTTGAAACAATTTTGGTAACATATTTTTTTTTCTAGAAGATAGTCTAAATTTTTCTAGAAAATTTAGTATGATCAACATACAGTTTTATTCATTTGGTCAACAACTATTTATTGAGTACCTAATACAAAAGGCCCTGTACTAGGCACTGGGAATAGTGAAGTAACTCTGTGTTCTGACCTCCTCTTTTTATTTAAATTCAGGACTCAATATTTATTTATTCAATGAACAATAAAACTTTAATGTAAACTAGGACTTGAAAATTATTTAATCCACTCTATGAATTATACCAAAACATTTATCTTGTTTTCATTGAGTGTTAGACATTTTCAAAACACTCTGATTTTCTACAGATAGGGGACCTGAAGCAGAGAAGGTGAAACACATTTATCAATCCATTCATTCCTAGTTACTTTCATAATCTCCCTATGTACCCTGGCTATGTTTCTGAGAGTGAATTGGTCTCTTGTAGGCATTTCAGGCAAGACTGGTGCTGTTTGTAGATGATGTGAGTCTTCATCTTTTTAATATAATTATTGTTAAACCCTTTACCTGTTTGTAATGCAGTTTGTAAGGGCACTTTACTCCTTGGCCCAGCTCAACAGACACCACAGCAACCCACACTATGGTTAGAGTACCTATCAGACATTCATCAGAGAATAGAAAACAGACATCTCACTGCTCAATGTGCCTTACAAAGTTCACTTGGAAAAAGCAGCATTTTAGGAGGATTACTAATGAAATATACAATCCAGCCGGGTACTTTATGTTTGGACTTGCATAACCAGAACTGTAATGTTCTTTGTTCTTGTGCTCTGCTCTGCCTATATCTCTTTGGGTACATGAACTATCTCCTCTTTGGGTTTGCCCCAAAGGATCAGTTCACAGGAAAGCACAGGTAACAATGAGCAATTGTTGACTTTATGAGGAGAAGGGGAAAAGAGCTTATACCATATATCCCCCTGTTTTCCTAAGACCATTCTCTTCTCTGCTGTTTAGGGTATCCCCTCTCTCCCCCACAGCCTTGCCAGCTCCACCCTCCTTTCTCTACCTCATTCCATACACATTTCAAAGTCTTCTTTCTTTTATTATGTGGAGCAATCCTGTGATCATTTTTTGATCCTAAAATCCTCACAACCTTTTTACTACATTAGAAAATTTCTTCTGAATAAATGGAAGGCTTTCCTTGAAAAACTTCTAGTTCCATTTCCTTGGACTCATCAAGTCAGATCAACAGCTACAATTTGGACTATAGCCGTATGTCCACCTGCACACTTCTACTTCCACCCTAGTTTCAATATTATATACTTCAAATATATTACATGTACAATTGCTTGTACTGGTTATGGTTTAATGTGCGCTCAGCCTACTTTGGGACAGGTCAGAAAAAACAGCTGTCTGCAACTTACTACCCTACTAAAAAAAATGTATAAGACAGTCATCATCACATTATACTTTTTATTTTTTAAGGAGGACTCATAAGGTGAATTTCTCTACTCCAGAAAAAAACTGGTTCGTTTCTGTCCAAGGATACCATGGATTAGATTACAAGCATTCCTTGCATCTTAGTGACTAGAAACTCTGAGCTAACTTGTGGTCTAACTTTAGAAGGGTATATTTCATAATACACGGATTAAATATAGACCACACACATGATTTTATCTTTCTACTGCATTCTTCTTTGTCCCAATTTGCTCATGCATATTTTTAATTTTATTTATTATATTTATAAACTGCCTCAACTATTCTGTTAATACTATGAGAAATCAGTGCATTTAAAAATTACAAAAACAGAAGGGTAGAATTTTATGTTTTCCATGTAATAGTCTGCTGGCAAGTGGCCTTGGTTAATGTGCGCCTCCCCAATGTTGGGATTTTAGACTTCTTCCATCATGTGCTGCTCCATCCTTCCCTCCACCTCAGGTGCTGCCATATCCACATGGTTGGAAAATGTCCACATTATGTCCACTGAGTCTGCCTCTAGCCAGCTCAAGGAGAGGAAAAGAGAGAGGGTGACAACTAACCCTTCTCTTAGAGGGCGTGTCTGGAAGTGGCACATATCACTTTCACTTGAATTCTGTTCACATAGCTGGGTTTCATGACCATTGGATAGGTGCCTGGGAATTCTGTCTTTCTTTCAGGCAAGCTTGTGCTGAGCACTCACAGGTGTAAAATTTGTGGGTTCTATGATTTATAAAATGAGACAAAGAAAAGAAAATGGGAAATAACTATCAGTCTTACATTCTTACTGTGAGATAATAGAAAATATATATTGGTTTCTGACCCTGGTTACTGGCACACAGCTCCTAAAACTCTCATAATTCCCTAAGTGATATGAGCACCAGGAACATCTTTTGTTATAATGAAGTAATCCTGAATGGGCTCCCAAATGGCTCCTGGATGAAAGACCAAGCCATAATTGGAAGCTTGGAATTTTCAGCACTCCCATTCCTGTTTCCCCAGAAAGGGAGAGAGTCTGGAAATTGCGTTAATAATTGATTGTGCCTACATGAGAAAGCCTTCATAAAATCCCAACAATATGGGGTTAAGAGAAGAACAAATCTGCACCAAGAGGATGACACACCCCAATTCCACGGGGACAGAAATTCCTGTACTTTGGACCCTCCCAGATCTCACTCTATGTATCTTTTCATCTCATTGTTCATCTGTATCTTTTATCAAATGTTAGTAAATATTTTCTGAGTTCTGTGAGCTGCCCTAGCAAATTAATTGAAGGAAGGGGTTGTGGGAACCTCCCAATTTGTAGTTAAATTGGATAGAAATTGGAGGTAACCTGGGGATCTACTTAACTACTTGTGATTAATATTTGAAGTGGAGTGGCAGCAGTCCTGTGAGACTGAGCCTTTGACGAGTAGGGTTTGACAATATCTCCAGGAAGACAGTGTCAGAATTGGGTTAAATCACAGGACATTCAACTGTTGTTGCAAAGAATTGCTTTGTGTGGGGAAAAATCCACACTCATTTGGTGACCAGAAGTGTCAGAAGTAAAGTATTCTATGTAAAACAATTTTTCAACCTGTGGATATTACAGCACCTTGGGTCAGTGGAGGGATGAATTAGCACACACAGGTGAGAAATACATAGGAGGGGGAAACTGGGTGATTTTTCTTATATGTTTACCTTATAGTTTAAAGATAATTATTGAAGTGGAGAAAGACTAGGAGCCCAGTCTCACAGATCTAAACCAGAGGTCTTAAGTAGAACTATAGTGGATGCCCTGGTTAAAACTCAGCTCTAGGTGTGTATGAAGAGGGGAGAAAGTGTTTCTTGGCTTGATTTGGGTTTGGATAGTCTCAAGGCATAGCCTGTTCTTCTGTTGTGAAGGACTGTTTGCAGGGAAGCCAGAGTTTCCCTACCTGGAAGAACCTCAGCAATTTTTAAGACTGATAATGAAATAAATCATGTTAATTCTAAAATAATAAAATAAAATAAAATAAAAAATTAAAAAAAAATAATAAAATAAAATAAAATAAAATAAAATAAAATAAAATAAAATAAAATAAAATAAAATAAAATAAAATAAAATAAAGAAGAGTTGAGGCCAGACTCTTTGGGAGCATTCCACAGGTGGGGATGAACTGGGCTGGCAGGTGGGGAAAAGGCAAAGGTGTGCCCTCAGTGGGGCCTGGCTGGATTTCATGCAGTAGGAACTATCAATTATTTCTGACTCTCTAAGAAGGTCTTGTGAGAAGCTGCAGTCTGGTGGCAGTGGGTACTTGTGATGTCAAGAGGAGGGCCCATTTCATATTTAGAGTGTAGTAGACACATGAGAAGTAAAGGCCCAAAGCTGGAACAGTGCCAGCGAGGTAGATGCTTCCCCAGACCACTGTAACTAAGGCCTGACAGAAAGGGAAGTCCCAAGTGGGCCTGGCCCCCAGCTCTGGAAAGATCTAGGGACTCAATACTGGGGGCTCAAGGAAGGACGAGTTATTCTGTAGACAGAGGGGGTTTCAGAGTCCTCACTAGCAATTTCAATTAGCTGTATGACCTTGGGCAATTGAACTTCTCTGCTTTAGTTTTCTTGTTTATAAATGGGGATAAAAATAGTTGAGCTAATGGAAGGATTAAATGAGATAAATGTATAGAAAGAGTCTGGAACCCCACCAGGCATCTAGTTAGTACTCAATGAACTATCATTTGTTACTAGCTATTATTATCCCTCACAAAACACTCTGTAAGACTATATCCTGAATGGAAGAGAAGAGATAGTGGAGTAATGGAGGAAGGCCAGGCTTGGAACTGGGGAGGAAACAGGAGAGATTTCATGGGTCCCTGAAGAACAGAGTCTGCTAGTATAAAAGACTGAAGAGGCTTCCAGACAAGCAAAGGATGGGCCAGGACTCCCACAACAACCAGGGACTCGTGGAGAGAGAAAGGGACCTTTAGGGGCTGTGGATCCCAGAAGGGCAGAGCTAGGTGAGAGTGGGGGTGGGGAGTGTGAGGTAAACTGAGGCAATAGCAGTGAGATTATAGTATTTTGGACTTAAGGGAAAGGGTGCAGAGTGGAGAGTCTAGGCCCCTGCAGGGTGAGAGGGTAATATGAAAGAGAGGAGAAATTACAGGGGGAAGGCCCCTGGGCCAAAGGAATTCATAGAGAGATACAGAAGATACAAGATAAGGTAAAAAAAGTGACTTTTTTACTTCTTCATTCCCAATTTGAATGTCTTTTTTTTTCCTCTTGTCTGATTACTCTGGCTAAAACATACAGTACTTTGCTGAAAAGCAGAAGTTAGAGGGAGCATCCTTATCTTGCTCTTGATCTTAGAGGAAAAGCTTTCAGTTTCTTACCATTGAGTATGATATTAGCTGAGGGTTTGTCATATATGGCCTCTATTATGTTGAGATACTTTCCTTCTATACTCATTTTATTGAGTGTTTTAATCATAAATGGATGTTGTATCTTGTCAGATGTTTTTTCTGCATCTACTGATTTGATTTTTATCCTTTATTTTGTTAATGTAGTGTATCACATTGAGCGATTTGCACACATCGAACCATCCTTATGCCCCTAGAGTAAACCCCACTTGATTCTTTATATAGAAGACCCTAAAGACTCCACCAGAAAGTATTATAAACAATAAATAAATACAATAAAGTTGCAGAATATGAAATCAATGTACAAAAATCCATTGCATTCCCAGATATTAATAAGAACATTTTAGAAAAATAAATGAAAAAATATTCTATTTTCAATTGCAACAAAAAGAATAAAATACCTAGGAATAAACTTAACAAAGTATGTGAAGGACCAATACACTGAAAACAACAAGACATTATTAAAAGAAATTGGAGAAGACACAAAGAAATGTAAAGATATTTCTTGTTCCTGGATTAAAAGAATCAACATAGTTAAAATGGTCATATTACCAAAGTAATATATGCATTTAACTTATTTCCCATTTGATCTGAGAATAATTGCTGGCGGCCCTTGTGGCTGCAATGTTTACCCTGAAATAACTCGCAGATTACAGTACTAACATCACCCCCAAAAGTTTGCCATGAAATATCTCGCTTTTATTATTATTTTCGCATCGCCCTAGTATATCTCTAGTCTTTGTAAATGAATGACACCATTCTATTTATAGCATTCTGTTTTTAGTAGTGGAATTTCCATTTACAACACATAGTAATTCTCGATTGCTAAAAATGTCAAATCCTAGAAAATGTAGCATTCCTACACATGATATTAACATCATTCTCAAACAATTGGTAGTCAGATTGATTTGATTAATCTAATTTATTTATACATTTCTGTTACATTAGGATTAGAGACAAGTTCTGTTTAAAAAATAACTCCAAGAACAGTTTTTATATTTTATTTTCACATCGAAAAGCAGTCAGATTTTGTTCAGTCTCAAAGAGCGTGTTTATGTAAAATTAAATTAATGCTGGCAATGAGCTGCACTTTTTTTTCTAAATGGAAAATGGGTTAATATAAGTCTCATCAAAATCCCATTGACATTTTTAAAAGAAATAGAACCCCCCAAAATCATCATTTTTGTATGGAACCACAAAAGACCCCAAATAGCCAAAACAATTTTGAGAAAAAAGAACAAAGCCAGAGATATCATACACCTGACTTCAAATTATACTGTAAAGCCTATATTGTAAAACAGTATATTTTTAAAAGCATGATATTGATAGAAAAACAGACACACAGACCAATGGATCTGAATTGAGAGCTCATAAATAAACCCACATATATATGAGCAAATCATTTTGAAAGGAGCCAAAACATGCAATGGAGAAAAGAAAGTCTCTTCAATAATTGGTGCTGGGAGAATTGGAAAGCTATATGCAAAAGAATTAAATTAGACTGCTATTTGTCACCATTCACCAAAATTAGTTCAAAATAGATCAAAGACATAAATATAAGACCAGAAACAATAAAAAATATATAAGAAAACATAGGTACTAAACTTATGGACCTTGGCCTTAGGGAGGATTTGAATTTGACCTTAAAGGCAAGGGAAGTAAAAACCAAAATAAATGAATGAGGCTATATCAAATTAAAAAACTTCTGCACAGAGAAAGAAATCATTGACAAAACAAAAAGGCAACCAACCAAATGGGAGAAGATATTTGCAAACAATACCTCCGATAAAGGGTTAATATCCAAAATGTATAAAGAACTCATACAATCCAATAACAACAACAACAACAAAAAAACAATCCAGTTAAAAAAATGGACAGAGAACCTGAACAGATACTTCTCTCAAGAAGACATACAAATGGCCAACAAACATATGAAATGTTACTCATCATTGCTAGCTATTAGGGAAATGCAAATCAAAACTATAATGAGGTACCACCTCACACCTGTTAAAATGGTTATTATTAACAAGAAATAACAAGTGTTGGAGAGGTTGTAGATAAAAAGGAACTCTTGTATACTGCTGTTGGGAATGTAATTGGTATCGCCACTATAGAAAACAGTAGGAAGGTTCCTCAAAAAATTAAAAATAGAGTTACCATGTGACCCAGCAATCCCTCTTCTGTGTATCTAACCCCCAAATTAAAAAAAAACAACATTTATTCATAAAGATATATGTACCCTTACGTTCATTGCACTATTTTTCAAGGTAGTTAAGATGTGGAAACAACTAAAGTGTCCTTTGATAGATGATGGATAAAGAAGATATGGTACATATATACAATGGAATACTACTAAGTCACAAGAAATGATGAAATACTGCCATTTGTGACAACATGGATGGATCTTGAAAATATCATGCTAAGTGAAATAAGTCAGACAAAAAGTCAATAACCATGATTTCACTCACATGGAGAATACAAAACAGAAAGCAACGAATGAACAAAAACTTATAGACAAAGACAACAGTATGATGGTTACCAGAGGGAAAGGGGGCTGGAAGGAGGAAGAAGTGGGTAAGGGCCTTTAAATATATGATGATGGAAGGAGACTTCAATATACAGATGATGTATTATTGAACTGTACACTTAAAACTTATATAATCTTATTAACCAATGTCACCCTAATAAATTTAATAAAATTAAAAAGATAGGGTGAAAGATGGAGTAGCACACAGGTCTGAAATGCTAGCCTGGGGCAACGACCGTGCAGTGGTCTAGTGATGGCACTGCAGTATCTTCAGAACAGAGGTCTGCTGAGGCCTTTTTACCCCAGAAAAGCTCCCACAATAGGCTGTATCTGCCAAGGGAGCTGGGTTGTGTCACAGTTTGAACTTCCTTGGCCCTTCTTGATTTCTCTCCTTGGTGTCTAGGGTGGGTGGGGAATTACCCCCACAAACTTCTTGAATATCTAACTCCACCTCATCACCCGCTTTCTGAGGCCAGAGCTGACATATATCCATTTTTCACTTCTATGTCTCTCTCCAGGGCTCCTGCCTCTTCTAGACCCTGCAAACTTACTCATGTGCCAGGACTTGCAGGGCCACCCAGGGCACATCCAGATAGCAGAAAGAAACACATACACAGGGTGCCAGCAGCTGCTGATCAGAACATTTATTTGCCCTCGAACCACTTTCTCATCCAACCAAATGTCACTCTGATTGGATCGAATTTGGGGTGCAGGCAGGAGGCTTCCACCAGGCAGTTCAGATGGAGGTTCTGTGCACTGTGAGAAGGCAAGAAGGGCAACTGAATTGCCAGGGGATGTGGGTCATGTTGTGGAGGTTAGGATGGAGGCTTTCTTCTCACAGGACCTTTCTTTAGTACTCGATAGTAATCGTTTTGACCCGCAAGTATTCATTCAGGGCCGCCTCTCCTACAAGACAGCATATGCCATTGGAACCATCATCATCATATTATGTCATGGATCCCTGCAGCAACCAAGTGGGGTCAACTCTGGATCAGCCCCAGTTACAAATGAGAACCTCAGGCCCAGAAAGGGTCAGCTGCCATTGAGTTGGAGACCAGGATTCCAACAGGCATTGGAATACAGAACCAATCTGAGGTCACCATTCCAGGAACTTTCTAGCTCTGACTACCTCTTCTCATGAGAGGGTAGCCCCATCAACTTCAGGGCAGCCAAAAGTCTCTCCTGTTGCCTTCTTATTACCCAAATGTGCCAGCTTCTCCCCACTGCTGCCTCTCAGCTAATTTCAGGTCAAGTTATAACTAGGAAAAGGGGTGCCTCACAAGGTTTCTGGAAACTCTGAAATTGGCTGTGCTACGTGGCTGGTAATTTTTAGTCTCACAACTAGCACAAGGGGCCTGTGGCTGCCTAACAACTCTCCTATCCACTAAAGCTAGCTTCAGGAGCTATCATTTCCTGGCTGCTGCCAATGCTATTCTTACTACCAGCTGGGGCCCACAGAAATCTCTGGGCCCATCCCAGGTGGGTGATATGGGAAGCCTGATTTGTGGGCACAGGACACAGGGGTCAGGAGGAGGGGGGACTGGGGAAACGGGGGTGGGCAAAATCACAAGTAACAGAAATTATATCCTGGGGATTTGGCACATGTGGTCTCCCTGGATGACAATGGTCCTTGTGTATTTCTGTGGAGGACACCAGGAAGGTAGCCCAGGAGAGGCAAGAACAGAAGAGCAGGAGTTTCCAGCATGTGTGCATATGCATGTATGCATATGCATGGGTGTGTGTATGTGTGTGTGTGTATGAGGCCCAGCTCTGCATGCATAGTGTTTGTGTGGTATTATGCTCTGGGGGGTGTTGTTAGCAGTTTGGGTTCCTTGCAGTTTTCCACAGGGTTTGAAAGATGGAAAGAAAGAAAAATGAAACAGTGATTGCTCTTTGGTTCCCACCTCAGCCTGAACTTCCCTGAGTACCCTGAACTGGGCAGAGGGTTGCCTAGAGAGATGAAGGTGTCTAAGAGACAATGTGCTGCTCTTTCATACATTTTGGCCCTTGACAAGTTTGGCATCAGAGCTGTGATCCCCAACTGGAGCTAGTCTCCAATTGCTGGCTTCCAGAATGGCAGAATGAGGAAGAGTGGGACTTACCCTATGTCACTCAGCAGCCCAGGAAAAGAGGAGTGCCAGAACAGAACTCCATTTCTCCCAGAAGGTCAAGTTGGGCTTGCATTTAGCTTCCTGCCTAGATGACCTTGTCTTTACACTTGGACCCTATGGCTTTCCCTCTCCCTGAGGATAAATCTTGAGGACTGACTGTGTCTCCTGGGCCCCTTGATCTGACCCCTACCCACCTCTTGGATCTGCTCTCCTCTTGTTCTCCCCACCCTGGGCCGACACCAGCCTCATTCTGCAGCTCCAAGTCCAAAGCTAGTTCCCTCAGGACCTGCCAGCCCCTCTGCTAGGAACACACACCCTCCCCCCACTACTGGGGTCTCAGGGCAGGTGCCATCTCCTCAGATAGGCCCTCTCTGGTACCTGGCTAAAGTTGCCCTTCCAGTCTTCTTGTCCAGATCACTTTGTCTTGTCTGTTTCACAGCATTCCTCACTTTCTAGAAGAATCTTGTTCACTGCTTTAATTATCACTTGTCTCCTTCCAGTAAGAAGTAAGCAAAAACAGCCACCTTGTCAATGCTACAACCGTGGCTGCTGGGACAGGCCTGGCACCAAGTGGCTTCTAACAATTGTTTAGGATTACATTACCCAGATCTTTGCCAAATCCAGATTGCTTGAACCCTCCAAAAGGAGCAGCCACGTCGGTCTTATTGTATGTGTTGATGAACACAGTGCCTGCCTCTAGCTTGTCACTGATGTATAGGGCCTTGCTGATGTCCCTGGTGAAGACGCCAGAGGCTAGGCCAAATTCTGTGGCATTGGCCCGACACAGCACGGTGTCCACATCACTGCAGGGAAAATCCAGGAAGAACTTAGTAAAGGGGAGTTGCAGGGCAGTCCTAGACATGGGATTTAGAGAAACTCCCTCTCCCAAAAAAGAGCCCAATCCCCTCCAAGATCCTTACCACTCAGAACCTCCTGAGGAGAAATGTTTTAGGCCCACAGCAAGAGTGGAGGAGACAGGGCAGCAGAGAGGACAGAGTTAAAGAGAGGAGGAAGAGCATAGTCGGTTTATACACAGTCAGCCACAGGAACCCTCTGGGTCATCAGGAGTGACCTCACTTTAAAGACAGAGGAACAGAAACCCAGAGGGAGGCAGGTGGAGCCCCCACTACACTTGGAGAAGCACGTGCATTGGGTTTTCCCCAGGGAGCCATTTTGTGGGCATCCCCACTTCAGACATTATGGGTTTGAAGACTTAATACAATATTTGCTTGGTAGATGGCAGAAAGTATCTTATCAGCATGTGATAATAATTTTGATAATTCTTTGACAGTTGGAAATATAATGTATTAGGATGAAGTGTCATTTTGTAATCTGTTCAAAGACTCTACTGTGAGAAATAAGTCCATAAAAGAACTTGTGGTAGATCAAATATGACCACAGAGTCCAATCTCTCTCTTTTTAAACCAGGCTGCTTTTGGTGATTTGTTGAATCAATATGACGTGATGAAAGTTAGGTTCTGGGCTTTCTGAGGCTGATCAGTGGACCTTGAGGAACCTTGAAGCTTCTACCCAGCCTCTGTGAGGGAGCCAGGTACAGAGCAGAAGCCCTGAGGCTGCCATGAGGGGAGAGAGCCTGCAAGGAGGCTCACAGCCTACTTGAAGACAGCTACTCAGGTGCCCTAGTTGAAGCTCTGACATGGCACAGAACAGAGGCAGGTTAGCCCTATCAAACCCTAACCAAATTGCAGGTTCATGAGTAAAATAAATAGCTATTGCTATTCTAAGCTTTGGGTGGTTTATTACACATTGCTAGATAATTAGGACAGAGCCCAACACACCATGAGAGACATCCAGAGACACAGAGTACACTCATAGTGGGAACTGAAGCTCTGTCAATTCCCTGCGGCTTTTCTCACCTCAGTAGTTGATGAGGACTCAGTAGGTGCCCAGGCTTCATCCATATCCCCCACCCTACCTGAGTTCTCTGCCCCAAAGCTCATGTGAAGAACCTAATAATGCATGAAAAAGATTCGGGCTCTTGAGAGACATAAACAGGATTCCCTACCCATTGGCAAACCGAGAGATAATCATGATGGGCCCAAAGGACTCCTCCTTGGCTATGAACATGTGGTCTTCCACATCCGTGAAAACAGTTGGCTGGAAAAAGAAACCTGTGGGGGAGACAGAGGCCCATGGCATTCAGAAAGGCTGTCCTCCAGTAGTTCAGCCTCTCCCTGTCCAGGCTGGGTCCTGACAGCCATGTTGCACATATCCCACTCCAGCAATGCAATTTGCAACACCAATTGTGTAGTGGCTGCCACAGTCTGTGGGTAGCTTTCCTGCCCTGAGCATATGAGCTTATGTGAGCCTCACAACCTTTTCAACTAAATGTTGACATTTGGATCCAAGTCTGTCCAAGGCCAGTGCCAAAACTCAAGACCACGACAAAGACATGGGTTTTTCTAGTGACATTTAGTCAGAAAATATATCTGGATTCTTTGGCTAGTGCAGCCTCCTAGATGTCTGTCTATCAGACCCTGTGGCATGGTGGTGGGGAGGAGCTTCGGACAGGCCCTCCCGGGACAGCCTCCTTTCTTGACATCGTGGTGTGGACACAGATACCCCAGGTACAGAGGTGAGTGCTCTTGGCCAGGGCACAGCCTTCTACTCTCCTGTCAGCATGGATCCACCATCTACTCTCACCCAAGCTGCTGCCCCTAAAGCTCCTGGTTGCCCAGACAGAATCATTTCTGATGGCAGAAATGCTTTCTTTGGCTATTTCTCCTTTGAGACCCTGCTGAACTGAGATTCACTTTGGCTTGACTTAGGGAAAATCAAGAGACTTGAAATTTTCTCTCTAGTTTTTAGAAAAGAAAAAAAATAAACTTTAAAAGTAATTTAATTAATAAAATATTCCATATTTTATACATTTATAAATATTTTTTTCACATTACTATTTCTAAAATGTGAGTTATATATCAATACATGTTGACTCCTATGGTATAGCCTGTATTCACTCAGGCTGCCCATCAGGTGCTGGGAACTATAGGCTGCTCAGGGCTCCACCCTGCTCAGGGCTCCACCAGCAGCACTGCATGTCCAAGTTCAGTTGTCCTCTGGCTTCCAGTTGGGTTTGGCCACTAGGAGGAAGCCCCTATTCCATGGCTGTGCCCCTCACTAGGTCCCAGGAATTCTCCTCCCTCCACTTGTTCCTCAGGTCAGGTGGTGTTGGTGGTGATGGTTCCTCACCATTCCTGGTTTCTTGCTCTTTGAACAATGCCTTCATTTCACATTCTCTTATCAGGCCTTGAACTCTGGCTTCATGGAAACTCCAGTCAAGTGGGGGTGGGGAAAGGGGTAGGCAGACAGTGACAGTATAGTGGTTATAAAACTCTGTTGAGGTATGAGGTGCCCAGGAGCACCTGTGACATAGTGATGGCATATGCCTGGCTGTCATTTGAGCTAGATGATGAATTCACCAGGTGGGGAAATCGGGGAAGTTTCACTAATTAGAGGATCAGAAAATGCACAGAGAGAAAGAAAACAAGAGTCGTGTTCAGAGGGAGAGTTTTCCTGGTGGGAAGTGAAGGAGTTTGAGCTTGTTGCTACAGGAGGATGGGTCACTGTGGAAGTGTTCTAACACTGGGGGGAAACATAACCAGACCTCTGACAATTGCATAAGTAAAAGATTAGCAGGGTTCAAGAGATCCACAAGAAGCCACTATGATAGTCCAGGCAAGATGAGATTTGGAGAGTTGGTCTGATGGTGGCATGGATATAGGAGAAGCTAGAAAGATTTCTAGATTTAAGAGCATTAGGCAATTAATTAAAAATAGGGGGTCAAGAAAAGAGAGAAGTCTAGAATTCATCCTTTCCTTCTCTCCTTCATTTCACCAAATTAATTCAGGCCCTTGCTGTGGGTCTTGGTGCTGGCATGAAGGACCTAATGATATAGAGGAGACACATGGCTCCTGTCTCCTAGAGCAGGCAGTCGAATGGAGAAGCAGCTTAAATAGTCAAAATCTGCAGCTCCTGATCCTCTGCCTCTGCCGACTTGATCAAATGGAAGATTCTTCAGAAGCAGGTATGTATATCTGGGGTTTGACTGAGACTGGAGACACTGTGATAATGTAATGGATTTGGTACCCTTTGAGTTTGAAGGGCCTGAGGGACATGCAGGTGGAGGTGTCTAGGTGATCAGGAGTTTTGAGTGAGGAAGAGCCTGGAGACAGATACTTGGGAGGATTTGAGCCATTGCAGAGGGTTAGACCCTGCAGGGAAAGTGTTTAACATGAGAAGTGCTCCAAACTCAGGACAGACTTGGGGATATACTTACATTTATGGGACAGGTGGAGAGGGAGTTTCCAGCAGAGAGCAACTGCTAAAAGTAATGGTTAAAGATAAGAAAACCATGGAATCTAGGGCCATGGAACCCATGAGAAGAAAGAATGTCATGGATGCAGTGATGTTGGTGGCAAGTCAATTTTGACACAGATTAAACTAACACTGACAACACTTTAGCACTGGTGCCTTCACCTTGCCAGTCCCACACCTGGTCTGGCAGGTGTCCAAAGAGTCCAAGGTCCCAGGTGGGGCTTGAGGCCTAAGAGCCTGACTATCTAGGTACCTGGCCTTCAGATGCCTCTAGTTAGAGCTGGCCATGCTACTTGTTGCCTGTTTACCCAAATGGGCCAAGAGTGCTCTGACTGACCTGGCAGAGGGACTTGATTCCCACCACAGACCAGCGTGGCCCCTTCCTTCACACCACGCTGGCAATACTCTATCAGCTTCTGTAGGTGAGCTTGGTGATTCTGTGGCCCATGGCTGGTGTCCCGGTCTAGAGGGTTGCCAATCTTCATCTTCTTAACTTCTTCTACCTGTGGAAAGTCCTCTCAGTCAGGTCTCACTCAGGTGCCACTGTTACTGACATCTGATCCCTCTCCCATATCTGCATTTTTGGTGACCAACTACTGGCCCCTGCCAGTCCATATGCCAGTTTCTGGCCCTCAGGGAGTTCCATGTCATGGTTCTCAACCTGCCTTTTAGGCTGAGTATGCTATGTGCAAGGAGAACTGGGCTTAGTCTCAGATGGGCAGTTGTGCAGGGATATGGGTGAGTGAAAAAAAGAGGCAGGTGTGTATGTGTGTGGGAGTAGTGGGGGGGCGTGGTGGGAGGAACAGGATGTATCTCTACATCAGTTCTGCACCCAGCTTCAAAGCCTAAGAAAATGAAGGAAGTCTTGTCCAGGGACTCCAGGATATGAAATGGGGATAGGGTGGGGAAACAGCAGTCCTGCTGCAATGCCTTGGGACAGACACTGAGTGGAGTGGAGTTGAGTCTACTCACCCTTTCCCCGACTTCTGCCTGTTTCAGAACCCAGTTTAAAGGCCCCCTCCTTCAGGAAGGCTTTTCTGTTGCCTTGGCCAACATACAAGTAGGTCTAGGTTTTGCTGCCTAGAGTTGATTTGGGTCTCTTCAAGAAATGTGCCAAATTTATCTAACAATGCTGGGGTTGGGATGGAGAGAGTCAGAAAAGACCCAGGTATGGGATGCTGTGCTAGAATGAGGAACTTAGGTGAACATAACCAGCATGGGTAGATGCCAAATATTCAGAGCTCCAGGCTAGAGTCAGCCCCTCCCATTTTTGTCAACTCTTCCCTGGGCTCCTTCCTTGTTTTCCTAAGACTAAACAAGGCCATCTGCTCTCACTGTAGCTGCATCGAGGTCAGAACTGACTGGCCTCCTCCTCCTGTGCAGACTCCACACACCTAGCCAAGCCTAATAAGATGCAGGAGGAGCTCAAGCCTTGCCCCGCTGGAATCCCTTAGCTCCTTTGACTGTCCTGAAGGGTCCCCAAACTGGTACCAAACCTCTGCTTTGCTCCCCTCTCTGCTTCTGCTTGGCCACCCAACTGCTCCCCCATCTCCTTGGGATACCAAAAGCAACTTTTCTGAATCTCCTGGATGCGCAGTTTACTTCCTGTTTTAGAGTTTTCAAGCCCTACCTGCCCCTGGTGGAGGTGAGTGAGCTCCAAGGGGCCTCTAAACTTCTATTCTCACTCTTCTGGACAAGCCATCCAGTGAAGCCACCAAGTGTCCCAGCTGACCTGTCAACTCACTGCAGACATATGAGCAATCTCAGGTGAATGTAGGCTGGTGTTCACATACCAAACCCACAGAATTGTGGGCTGTGTGAACAGTTGTTATCTCAAGTCACTAGTTTTGGGAGTAGATTGTTACATGGCAAAAGCTTTTACATTCCCTTTTAGAAAATCTGTTCCTTTCCTCACTGCCTTTCATATTTTTACACATCATTCAAGATCTTCTCCAGAAATTCCTTCGTAACAGCCACCCCACTGTCCATCTCCAGACTGACTCATTTTTCCTGGCTTTCTAAATATAGTTTGTTTACACATGCTTGTGGAGGTTGTGTCCCCAGCATTCCCTCTCATATCCACTGGGATTAGGTTTTGCTTTCCATGTCAGTTTGAGCTGCAGCATTGCTATTTCTTGCTGAAATAATCAAAACCAGTGAAGACTTAATGCAGCTCCTCCTGAAGGTTCCCTGCCCCAGCCAAATAGTACCCGACTTCACTTGGCCCAACTCCTCTGCAGCCCAGTTGACTGTCTCTGTGCATCAGGAGCTCTGAGACCTGTGGCAGAACTTACCACCTTCTGCACAAACTGATCGTGGATTGAGTCCTCTACAAAGAGCCGGCCTGCTGCAATGCAGTTCTCGCCTTTGTTGAAGAAGACAGAGCTCATCCCCTTTGGCAAATGGACAAGAATGCTGGATTATAGCCATTCCCAGGGCACTAGCACCCCATTCCCACTGGGCCCTGGTGTTCCCTTCTTATAGAAAAAGGGACAAATGACATCCTAAGGTGGTCAGGCTCAGCCAATGCCGAGTACATGCACTTCACTCATTCCTTAGTCACCTCGAGAGGAGAGGCAAAGGGTGACCTGCCCCCGGGGAACAAGAACTGTGTCCATGTTGTAGAGAGTGAAGAACGAGAGGGAGTGAAGTGGAGTGGAGACCTCATAACTGGGCGGGCTCCGTGGGGTGACCCAAGAGAGATCAGAGACCATACCCTTGGATCTGAGCCTAGAAAGTCTATTAGTGTGAAGCAGGCAACAGAGGGTGGGCAGCTAGCCCCTGTCTTGAAAGGGATGGGGTGCCAGCCCAGGCCTGAGGAAACTGGCAAGAGTTCAGAATAAACATTCTCAGAGGCCAAAGGGAGCCTGCATTTTGGACTTGAGGAGCCTCATGTGGGGGCCGGAGGAAGAGCAAGAGCCTGAGCACCCTGGGTCAAGCTTGGCTTTCCTGGAAGATGAGACTGTACTACCCAAATAGCATGGCCTGGGTCTCTGGCCCAGCAGTGTCAGCCTCAGCACCGAAGCCAAGACCCTTGGGTTGACAGACTGGTCTCCTTTGGTTTCCCCATCTAGTGAGACTGAACTCCCTTTCAAGTCTATGCTGGGTATTCACATCATCCTCCAAGGCACAGCAGGACTTAGATGAGAAAGGGACATATCTGGGCACCTGGATGAATAGGGCCTTACTGGTTTGGTCTCACAGGAGGAGATGGTGTAATGAAGCATAACAATAATACTAATGTAAGAACAACTGATACAGGGCACCTTATGGTTCAGCCACCACTGTAAGTATACTATTCTATATTATTCTATACTATACTTGTTTACTATTCTCCCCATCCCACAGGTGAGACCATGAAGGCCCAAAAGATCAAATAACTTACCCAAGACTGCCCAGTGAGTCAGTGGAAGATCTGGGCAAGTGTGGACATGGCCCAAGGTTGGGGAGATTCACTGTCAGCAGGGTCATGCCTAAGTCTCTAGGGTTCTTCGCTTTTCTAGAATAGGAAAAGTTTCTGTGCTGATTTTAGAATATGTTTCTCAATCCATGAACCTGGTTCCAATCATTCTCCCAGTTATGAAACTTCTTGGGAAGTTGGTTTTGAAGGACATATGTCATTCCTTGTCCCTAAGGCCCCTTCCTGCCACAGTCTATGTTTGCAGTGACACTAGAGTCTAGGTTAAATGTGTAAGTTTAATTGTAGGATAAGAGAAAGCTTCCCATTCCCCCACCCCAATTTATCTCCTCTCCCTGACCCCCACCCCAGGCTATCCCTCACCATTTGCACAGCCTTGCTGAGGTCACAGTCAGCAAAGATGATGAGGGGTGACTTCCCACCCAGCTCCAGGGACACCTTCTTCACATTACTCAGGGCACAGCTGAAAGGAAGAGAGTTGGTGAGGTCGGATTCATGGGAGATGGGAACACAGGGCTCTAGGTAGAGGAGTCCAAGGGCAGCTCCAAAGCATGCTTGAAAGGGCAAGCAGAGGTTTAGAGGGAGACTAGGTCTAGCACCTTCTCCCCACACCACACTCACCAACTATTCCCTCCCACCTCTCTTTGCTCACTGGATTCCCAGAGTGCCTTCCTCTTCTTTCAACAGCCAAGCCCCTGCCTACCTCAGGGACTTGCTCTCATTGTCCACTTCTGGCTACTCTCTCTTCAGATATTCCTACAGCTCATTTCTCACTTCCTCAGGCCTCTGCTCCAAAGTCTCCTTGTTAGGATGCCTGCCCTGACAGCCCCATATAAAATGCAAGCTCCCATGCACCGTGGTGTATTTGTCTGACCCTTTCCATCAAAGCCTAAGCCCCAACAAGGTGATCAAGCATTTATTAGGTCATGAAGCCAGTGTTCAACAAATGTTAAACCGATAAATTGAGCACAAAATCATCCCCCATTTGGAGTAGCTGCAGTGCCACAGGGGCTTCGTACCTCAGAATTTTAATGATGGGTGCAAACAGAGAGTAGCTGAGGGCCCTGTGCACACTGCATCAGTGGGCACAAAATGGGCTTACTGATACTGTCCTCAGAGGGATACTTAGTGGTCTGGGTCAGCAAAATGAGGCATGACACAGGGTGGGGAGCTCCTTGCTCATGATTGACTATAGGAGGAGGACTCCTCTGTTTCAGGCACCAGCCAAAGGGGCTTGGAGAGGATCCTGGGAAGATAGCAGCTGCAGAGCCATGGAATACTGTCCACACAAACCCTCCTTTCCTGGAGTTCTTAGAGTGGACATTTCCTGAGTCTTCCTTCTGGACTGTGTACACACATATTCGGATGTGACTATCACCTACACACCACAGAGGAGACTGACCAACTTTTGAATCAGAAGAGGTAAATAAGCTGCAGTGACTACCTGCAGTTATCTCTCCAGCTCTGTCATCTCTCTGTCTATTCGTCAGTTCGTTGCTCTCTCCACCCTCCTTCTCTTCAATATCAAGGCTTTCTCTACTGCATTCAAAATAAATCAGAGCAGCCCTGCCTGGTACACTTGCAGGCTGTGACATCAGCCTCCATTGATCCTAAAGACATTATCAGCCACAATGGCTGTGGCTGCTGACCCAAAAGTGGGTATCAATGAAACCACTGTAATTAGCACAAGCCTGGTGCCTGTTTAGGAAGTGGGGACACAGCTGGTTCACAGAGGGCATGTAAAGGGCTGAGGGGTATGAATCCTACCTTGTGTGCCACAGAAATATCCCAGGGAGAAAGAACATTGCTCTATTTTAGGAGCTACAATAAGGAAATAATGTTTTAATATGAGAAGCCTTTCTCCCTGTGGAATTGTCATGCTGTAGCTGGACTCCCTACATATGTGACACTAGAAGCAAAGACAGAAATGGGTGGTCATGTGTCTTTAGAGATCCTGCTAGGCTGTGGTTCTCAGAAGAACCCTCAGCTGCTCTCTATTTTCACTCATCACTCAAAGGGCAGATATGCAAAACCCACTCCAAAAATTCAGGTGGGGTTTAGAAATCCAGTGGTTGTTTTGGGGCAGCCCAGGCTACAAGCCGCTACTCTGGGATCAGACCCTGCCAACCTCCCTAAGCTTGTCAGCTATGCAGACCAGAATCACTAAACCTGGAAACTACCTTTGTTGAGCTGGTGGGAAACTAAGGCCTGGAAATGTCAGGGGTTGGCCAAGGTTATATTGTGAATTAATAACAGAGCCTGGAACATAACCTCAGTCAGTTTGAGGTCAAACTCTAAGGAACAAGAGATTAAAGGATGTCCTAGACTAGTGTCATCTGCTAGAATAGAATGAAAGCTTTAATACTAGCCACATATGTAATGGCTGTTTTTTTAGTAGGCACATTAAAAAAAAACTAAAGAGAAATTGGTAAAATTAATTTTAATATATTTAATTTAACCCAATTAATCAAAAAATATTTCAATTTATAATCAATATAAAAATTATTAATGAAATGCTTTACTTTATTTTTAGGTTTGAAAATCTGGTGTGTATTTTACACTCACAGCATGTCTTAATACAGAACAGCTCTATTTCAAGAGGTCAACAGCCACACATGGCTCCAGCACCTCACTGGTCCAAGTGAGCTCCACCTCTGGCCTTACCAAGGGCTTGGAATCAGAACCTGCATTAATCTGGCCTCCAGGAACTGCTGCACACACAGAGGCTTGAGAAGAAGGATTGAGTCACTCACGGCACTGTCTATGTCCAGACTGTGACAAGAGCCATAGCTTCTTTGGCAACAGTGGCCTCTCTCATACACCCCAACCACCTACCTTTTCATGATGTGCTTTCCCACCTCTGTAGAGCCCGTGAACCCAATTTTCCGCACATCAGGATGGTCTGAGAGTCTCTGACCGATCACTGAACCTGTGGATGGGAGTAGGTAGGGGAGTGAGGATGGCCTCAGTGCTGGAGTGGGGAAGCATGAGCCCCATTACCCCTCACACATCCACGCTGAGGCCAGAACTCTGGGTTGTGTCCTGCTTGGTTAGTACTCTCGGCTCCTGGGGCTCACTGGGCCTTGCTCCCTGTTAAGGACAGAATTGTATCCCCCCAAAATACACATTATATAGATGTAGATATGAACTGAACCCACTCTATCTCTGCATCCTTGATTTCATTTAATTTTGTTTCATGCTATGATCTTTGACCAACCTCATTGTACTTAGTAAATATATCAAAGCTTGCTAGTTTGTGATTATCTGTGTTTCCTAAAATGTAGCCATAGATACTTTTGTTAGTAATAGCTGAAGAGAATGACAACCAAGATAAATATCAAACTGGTAATAATATCAATGATAAACAATAATCTATCACTAGACCACCAAGAGGTATGGCCCCTGGTGCTACTGCATTCCTTGTCCCTTTGTCCTGTCAGTCATTAGTATCCAAATTATACTATAAAAAAAGAACTGTAACAGGGGTCTGAAAGTGGAGAATAATATGCACAGAATTGCTAGGTTGTGTCTTCCACTCTGATCCAATCTTCCCATAAATAAATTATCCTATAATAAATTCTGTTTTATTCTATGGAGTTGCCTCCTTCGTCTTCCAGTCTTAGAATACCTTCTCATTACAGTAGCTCTTACACCTTTGTCCCATTGTTGAATACATATGTCGAAGCCCTGACCTCCAGTACCTCAGATATGACTGTATTTGGAGACAGGGTTTTTAAAGAGGTAATTAAGGTAAAACAAAAGCATTATCCAATCCAATTAATGTCATTATCTCTAATCTAATCTGATTCTTGTCCTTATAAGATGAGCATATTAGACAGACACATGTAGATAAAAGGTTCTGTGAAGACACAGAAAGAAGATGGCCATCTGCAAACTGGGAGAGAAGCATCAAAGGAAACACACTTTGAGCTTGGACTTATGGTCTCCAGAAGTATGAGAAATAATGTCTGTTGTTTAAGTTCCCCCACCCTCGACACTGTAGTACTTTGTTATGATAGCTCAAGCAAACTAGTAAAGTCTGCATGTGGCTTTCAACCTATCAAGGCAGATACAAAGAATGCAGGCACCCAGACATCCAGGTCTTCCAGGGTCTCCAGCAGAGACCCAAGGATTGGACTGGCTATGGGGGTGGTGGTCCCCAAGCATCACAGACTCCAACAAGCCTTCCTTTGGGATGCAGCCTGAAGAGGAAGGCCCCAGTCATGCAGAGCACAGGCATTCACTGCTCCACTTGTTTGGAATGCTTGTACCCAACCCAACCTTTACTTCATGGCCTTCTCACTTCACTGCAAGCCCTGCACACATTCTGCCCCCTAGTGTGGCTAATTCTTTTTCACCCCTATGATCTCTTTTTCAATGAAGTTTTATGGTCAACTCTCCCAAAACTCAAAGTAATCTCTCACTGCTTAAGTGTCTTTCCCCTTTTGGTTTTGGACTCTCTATTCTCCCTATTTGCCTCCTACTTCTCTGATTGCTTTTTTTCCCATCCCCTTTGCTCTTCTTCTACCCAACCTTAAAACACCCAGTGCCTCTGGCTCCATCCTGAGACCTCTTCTGACCTTCTCGATTCATACCATTTCAGTTGAGTCCTCTTGTGCACTTTTCAATTCACGCCCTGACTCACCTCTTCAAATGCCATCTCAGGCACATCATCTCAATATGTATCTCCAAGCTAAGCTCCCCTGGGATACAGATCCATTTATAACTCCTCTGCCTGCTCAGCACCTGTACTTGAATGTCTGACACTCTCTCAAATTCAATATATTTGAAACAGAACTCTTAATCTTTTCCCAGACCTGCTCTTCCTTTTGGTTGTCTATTTCAGTAAATAACTTCTCCTTGTAGCCAACTATTAAAATCAAGAACCTGGGAGTTGTTCTCGGCATATCCCTTCCCCAACCCATCAATTGCTCAGTCCTGGGCTCCTTCACCCACCCGGTTCCTTCTTCTTCACTGCTCCCCTGCCTCTGAGCCTATAAAACTGTGTGTGCCAAGATGCACCCATGAACGTTCCAGTTTGGAAGATTTGGAGTGAAACACCTGCATTCTCTCTCTCTCTCTCCACACACACACACACACACACACACACACACACACACACACACATAAATTTATATATATATATATATATAGCTCTACAAGTAATTTTGATACTAATTCCATTCCACCAATCCCTGTTTAAAAAAAAAAAAGCTCTGTTTTGAGAAGAAAATTCAAAAGACACATCTGTTAAATGACTGGTATTCAAAATACAGAAAGAACCCTTAGAACTCAACAATAAGTCAATGGCTATGCCACCTGAACAAGCCTGATTCTGTCTGATCAGGGTCAGGCCTGGGAAGTACTTGGATATGAGACCACCTAGGAAGACCAGGTGCAGTAGGTATAAAAAATAAAAAATCAGGGATTGTAAGCTGACAAGGTCCTTGCAATGTGTGAGGTCAACCAAGGGTTGCCTCACCTAAAAAAATTTTTTTTAAAAAAAGAACTCAACAATAAGAAAACCAAGTACCCAATTAAAAAATGGGCAAAAGACACCTCATTTAAGAATATATACAGCTATAAGACCCCAAACCATAAAACTTCTAGAAGAAAACATAGGCAGTAAACGCTCTGATATTGCTAACAGTAATTTCTTTTTGGATATATCTCTTCGGGCAAGGGAAACAAAAAATAAATAAACAAATGGGACTACAGCAAAAGAAACCATCAACAAAACAAAATGACAACTGACTGAGTAGGAGAAGATATTCACTTATGATACATCTGATAAGAGGTTAATATTCAAAATATATAAAGAACTCATATAACTCAACAGCAAAAACAAACAATCTAATTAGAAAATGGGCAGAAGACCTGCACATATATTTCTCCAAAGAGGAAATACAGACGGCCAATAGACAGATGAAAATATGCTCAAGGTCACTAATCATCAGAGAAATGCAAATTAAAACCACAATTAGCTATCATCTCACACCTGTCATCAATAAATCAAAGAATAAGTGTTGGTAGGGATGTAGAGAAAAGGGAACTCTCATACACTGTTGGTGGGTTTGCAAATTGGTACAGCCACTATGGAAAACAATCTGGAGGTTTTTCAAAAAATTAAAAATGGATATACCTTTTGACCCAACAATTGCACTTCTGGGTATTTATCCAAAGAAAACCAACACAATAATTTATAAAGACCTATGCACCCTTATGTTCATGGCAGCACAATTTACAATAGCCAAGATATGGATGCAACCTAAATGCCCATCAACAGACAACTGATTAAGAAGTTATGGCTCATATATACAATGAAGTATTACTCAGCTATTAAAGAAAACAAAATCCTACCATTTGCGTCAACATGGATGGACCTAGAGGTTTTCATGCTGAGTGCGATGTCAGATAGAGAAAGTTAAATATATATGATTTTACTTACATGCGGAATCTAAGGAACAAAAAGAACAAAATGATCAAAAACAGACTCACAAATTTAGAGGACAATCTGGAGATGGCCAGAGGGCAGGGAGGTTGAGGGGCTGGGAGAAGTACAAATCAATAGTTGGTCATGGGGATGGGGAGCACAGCAGAGGGAATGCAGTTAGCATTAATGTAATAGCTAAGTGGAGAGCCAGAGGAAAGAAAGAACAATTAGGGGGATCATTTTATAAACTATATAAATGTCTAACCAATGTACT
>PVKZ01007264.1:0-25041 GCA_004027375.1 Macroglossus sobrinus | reverse complement strand
TTCCTGGGCACCTCCTGAGACCAGGCTTGGGCGTGGCACACAGGGGCTGGGCCAGTATATCCACCTCCTGAGATCCAGCCCTGCCGAACCTCAGTTTACCTGTTTGTTCCGTGGGCCTGAACAGGGGTTAAATTCTCACTGTGTCTGACTCCCTGGAGAACGTGCTGGGGAGAGGAGAAGGGGCTGTAGACCCCAGAATGCCCACGACCTATCTGTGTCAGCGACTAGGTGGTTCCGGGCCTGGGGAGCAGGTGGAGGAGGGTCCCGGGCAGAGTAGCTGGCAGATCCCCCGCGTCCCTGGCCTGGACCCTTTGCGTTGCTCTGGGGAGGCCTCAGCTAGTTCATGAACTACTCTTGCTCATGGCTAACGGTGACAGAGAGAGCAGGAGGACAGCCCCGGGGGGACTTCTCACACTCTCATCTGGCTTCCTGGAAGAAGTGGCTGCCCCAGTGCCCGGCCCTTCTGGAAGAGCCATGAATTATGCACGGAAGCCACAGGCCTGGGCAGGCCCATCATAAGTGAGCTTGAATAATTCAGAGGGAGAGGAGCCAGGGAAAGGGCGGGCCTCCGGGGGCAGCCTCTGCACTCCTGCAGGCTTCCGCCGCCCCGCTCACCTGCCTGCTCCTGTGTCCGGCCTCCCGAGGCCCGGTGGAGTGCCAGCTAAAGCAGTAACCCCAGGCGGGCACGCGGGTTCAGTCACTGGTGCAGAGGGGTGCAGCTTCGAATGGGGGGCCAGGTGGACTTCATCAGGCGGGTGATGTGTATGTGTGGACACCTGAAGCTGAGAGCGAGCCCTGCGGACTTCTGAGGAAAGACGGGTCCAGGCGGAGGGGACGGCATGGACCGGGGTCTGTCCAGGGCTCCCTGAAGCACCGTGTGCCGTGTGGAGGCCGGGGGCTGGTGACTGCCCTTGTCTTGGAGACGGATGTGATGGCCCAGGCCAGGTGGGGTCCCGGGAAGGTGGTAGGCAGTGGGCAGATTCCGGCACAGTGTGACGGTGACGCCAACAGGACTTGCTGATAGTTTGGATGTGGCTGTGAGAACAAGCAGGGTCCAGGTCACCCTGAGGCTCTTGGCCTGAACGGAGGGACCTGTCATCTGCTGAGCCAGGGGAAGTGGTGGGTGGGGCCGTGAGGATCCACAGGGAGGGGAGGGTCTCAGTTTGGGGCACATTTAGTTGGAGATGCCCTGAGAAGAGATGGGTGTCATCCTGGCAGGCGTTCATTAGCTGTGTCACCTTAGCCACATCATTCTTTTGCTCTGTGCTTCAGTTTCCCCCTCTGAAGATTGGGGAGATGGTTCGACTGCTGTGCAGACGAATTTAAGGTAGTATCGCGAGAGCCCTGGCTTGTCACTGCCGTGACACCTGGCTCACAGGTGCAGGCCCCGGGCAGGAAGGCCCCAATCAGACCCCTTGGGAAAAGGATCCCCAGGTCAGCCTCAGGCCACCCCTCTTTGGGCAAAGAGGGAAACTGAGACCTGGAGAGGCCAAACCGTAGAGCTGGGTGTGGCACGTGCAGCAGGCCCTGCCTGGGGCCTGACAGGGGCTGGGAGAGAGACAGCCCAAGGCCCCTCGCTACCCAGGCCATCGTCACCCTGGCCAAGCCCTCCAACCTCTCCCACAGACGGCCTTTTCCTTCCCACACCACACCTTCCAGCACCCCTGTTCCTTGGTGCGACAGGGGTTGCTGGGGCAAAATGCAGCTCATGGAAGCTGGCACAGTCCCCTTCTCCATGGTTCAGACACCACGGTTGTGCTTTCACCTTGAGGCGAAAGGATGTTATGAAGGTCACACAGCTAACCGTGATGGAAACAGAAGTCAGGCCCGGATGGGCCTTCCATGCTGTCCTCCTCACCGATGCTGGAAAGCTTTGTCTTCAGCCCGCACACCGGGCTTGCCTCATCCATGAAGTCCTCCCTGATTGCTGATGCACTGACAGTGAGGATTGAGGCAGAGTGCTGTGGCCAGTTGCTGTAGGAACCTGGACACTTCATCTCTCTCAGGGCCAAGTGGGCTGCCTGGCTCACCCAGCCCTGGGCGACGCTGCTCCCAAGCTCCAAGCCTCCCTTCCTTGGCTCCTTCCCTCCCTCATCAGGCTATTAGGAGTAAACACTAGGGCCTAATTAAAGCCAGATGACTGGTCACAGTTAGTCTGAAGATGTGGGGGGCCGGGAAGGGGACAGGCTTCCGACTAGAAGGAGAGCTTTCTTCCCAGCAAAGGAGAAAGGACAGCCCGTAATTAATAACCTCATTGAACAGCAGTGTTTGAACAGGGTCCCAAGACACACAGTGGAGGTCTGTGGATCTGGACTAATTTGTGCTTAGGTGTGAGCCCCTCCCCAGCCCCAGGGTATCGCCGTGTGCCTGGGATGGTGGTGGTGGTGGGGACGGTGCTCCTGGGGGCACCGTGTCGCTCACGCTAAGAGTCCCTTTAGCCGAATCACAAATCTGTTGAAGAGGAGCCTGTGCCTTTGAGTCCTGTGCCTCAGTTTACCTGTTTATGAAGTGGTGGGTGGCTAGCAGGGACCCCCGTCTCCCCCTGGCCTCAGTCTTCCCTCTGTGGTTTGTGCGCACGAGGCCACTGCTGACGAGGTCGTCACCTCCGGTGCTCCGACCCCAGCTGGCCTCTCGGGGGTGTATGACCTTGGCTAGACTTGTTCTCTGCCCGCCCTTGGTTTTTACGAGATTGTAATCAAATCAGGGTCGGGGGGCCCACCCTGGGCTTTGAACCTCAAAAAGTGCTGAGGCCCGAGAGCCTTCTCTTCTAAGCAGACAAGCAGGAAGGAGGCCCCTGTCCTTCCTGAGGGCTGTCCCCTGTGTCGGGGTCCCTGAGGCAATGTGGGGGTGCTGCAGCCCACGTGAAGGACCCAGTCTAAGGAGGAGGTGCAGCCTTCCCACGCCTGGGGAGCTGCAGGTCTGCGGAAGGGGGCTGGGCAGTGGGGAGGGCAGCCTTGCCATCTGAACGGGTGTGTGTGTGCACGTGAGTGAGTCCCATCCACAGCTGTGGCTTCCATCTGCTTCCTGGGAGGTGAACAAATGGTGAGCCTCGTCTCTATTTTCCAGGTGGGGAAACTGAGGCCTGAGGGGGCACCCCTGGTCCAGGTCTTGGACGAGCCAGGGCTGGATCTGGGCCCTCAGTCTAGGTAGAGTAGTCAGGGAGGACTCCTCGGAGTAGGTGGCTCTGGAGATGCCACCGTCCTGGGGTGCAGCCTGGAGCTTCCTGCCATTTGCAGCAGGGCTGTGGCCTAGGGGAGGGCCTGGCCGTGTCCCAAGCCCTGCTTCAGGTGGCCGTGGCATGGAGTCAGCCTAATGCAGAGGCCCTCTGCTCCCCCGGCTTCTTGCCCTGCCTTTCTCTCCCCTTTCAGGAGGCTGAGAAGGCATCGAGGTGGGCAGTGACAGGCCAGCTGAAATAGAATCAGAATCATTAACTAGCACTTTATTGTAAATTGTCGCCTACCCCGGAGCTGGGAGAATAATTGGCCAGCCTGTCATAAGAGAAGCAGGAGACCTGTGGGCCCCTGCTTCGCCACGCTTGGCTCACGGTGCCCTTGGCAGCAAGGGGCCCCAACCTAGCGCTGTCCTGCCACCCACCCCTCCCGCTTCGCCTGCTGTTTCCGCCCTCAGCCGTGGCAAGGGCTGTAGACTGCCCCCAAGCCCCCAGTGGCATGGGGTGTATTCAGGCAGTCCGCCTGGCGGAGGTAGACTTGGGGGTCCCCAGGCCGTGGTCTCCCCTCCCCCTCCCCTTCTTGCCCCTCTGCAGGGTCCAGCTGCCCACACCCGCCCGTGCCCTCTGCAGTGTCACCTGTCTTTGGTTTTTTGATTTGTTTAATTATAGATGAGTTTTCTGCATAATTTATTCCAAAAGCCTGGATTATACTGTACAATTAAATCACATTCTGATCAACAACTTCACGTATAAAATTAACAACTGGCAACAGTTTAATCTGTGCTGCCGCATCTGGAGGGAGGTGCTCCCCCCTCCATCCTCCCCTTCCATCTTCCCCCTCTCCTCCCCTTCCTCTCTCCCCTCCTCCTCCATTCCTGTCTTCTCCTGCTCCCTCCTCCTAGCCCTGTCCCGCGTCCCCTCTGGGGGGCACCTGTGCGGCTGGCAGCCCCCACCTGAGTACTCTGCAGTTTGACCAGGGTCCTCCCCAGCCTTTCCGGCGGGGGTTTCGATGGATCTGTCTGATAAAGGGGGGTCCGAAGCTCCTTACCCCACATATGGGTGACTCTGCTCCCTTGCCTGGTGGTGACACCCGTCTCGGTCTGAACGTGCCCCGGAGACTAAGGCGTGGTGTCCCACGGGCAGCTGGTGTCAGCCCCTTCCCGCTGGGCTGCCCCCTCAGCCGGTCTTGGGACACAAAGCACCTTTGTCCTGTGCCTGCTCCCGGCCCCTCTCAGCTGGGGAGCAGGGGGTTACAGGAAACCATTAAGGGACTCCTTTCCTCCGTGCCCCCGTCTCCCCAAGGGCAGGCATTTATGGGAGATTTCCTGAGTGCTGGGGGCACTGCACTAGACGAGCTTCTAAGGCTCAGGGGGCTGCCCATTAATAACACTGCCCATCAGGGTCATCATGTGAGTTTGGCCACCACTCAGCCACTCCTTAGTGTCCCTGTCCTACGTGGGGGTCACACAGCTGGTAGAAGTGGCCTTTCCCGGAGGCTCATCTTGGGGCCGTGGCCAATGGAGCCGGGCAGACAGCTCTGGCTTCTCTCTATGGTATGTGGCCCTGCAGCCATCTTTGGCAGTAGCCTCAGTTTCCTTGTTTGTGAAGTGGAGGTGTGGTGCCTGGACCCGCCTAGGTTTGGGCACGTTGGAGACCATGTTGGTGCTCAGCTCTGCCCTCAGCCTCCCGCACCCACGGCAGTCACGCCGGCTGCAGCCCCTGGGTGCACGTGCCTCCCGACAGACTCTCGCGCGTGTGCTAATTTGGCACTTAGAGACACTTGGAGATGAGCAGAGTCATCTCGAGGAAGAGCGTGGAAAATCACGGGGAGGCGGGGAGCCAACAGGTGGGTCCACGGCGCTGGGAGGGTGACCCATGAGCCACACTGTCTGACAGGGGAGGGAGGCATTCACAGAGCTAGGCGCTTGGGCCCAGGTTGGTAGGCGCCCAGGCAAGGTTTGGGCCCATTGCCTTTGATCTGCTGGGGCCGTGGATCTTTCTAGAATGTCTATGCCCTTCTGCTGGGGTGAAGATGACCATGCCTGGCCAGGGGCAGCCTCAGCTTGGTGGGACAGGACACTGCAGGTACCTAATTAACTCCTGGCCCTCTCAATCCCATGTGTCACCACCCCTCGGAGCCAGCACTGGGACCCCAGCCAAACCCTGGAACCCACAAAGTCGTGTATCCGCGACGATGAAGTGAATGATTGATCTCTCGTGTTCTTTTAAACTCCTGGGCACACGTATTGCTTTCCTAACTGGGTCTGGTTTAGGTGAATTATCAGCATTGTGATGGTTTGGGGCCTGGGGTCTACACCTCATCCTGGCATGCCAGACCAAGGGCCCGAGCCGCTCCTAAACCCCGGAGGGGTGTGTGTCCTGCTGTGTCCCTGGCGGGCCAGTCCTTGCAGCCCATAGCTGAGTTTGGAGCTGCTCAGCCTGGGAGTGGGGAGACTCGTGTACATGTGTGTGCACACGTGCATACATGTGTGAGGGTGGGGGCCAGGGAGGGAAGAAGGGAGGGAGGATGAGTGTTTTGGGGAAGAATTGGACTTTATCCTGATTTGGCTCTTCTAAAAGAAATGTTTAGTGTTGAAATAGCGTGTTTTGTTTTTTGTTTTTGATCATGAAATGATGGTGATTATAATAATAATAATGTGTTGTCTGAGCAAAATAAAAACTTGGCATCCATGCCCGTTCTTCCAATTAATTTTCTTTTCCTTATCTATGAAATCCTAGAACCAAAGACCTATAGATATACTAGAAAAAAGTCAGCAGCCTGGGATTGGAGCAGTGCTGTGCTGGTAAATGTTTACAGTTTTCTCTCCAGGGGGGAAAAAAACTGTGATTGGCAGCGTGTACCGATTTATACATATTCCCACTATGGCTGATGTCAAGCTCCCCAGGCGATGACTGAATGCAGAATTGGGGAGAGGTACATACTGTGTTTCTTGCAAACTCCACCCCCGGGTCAGGTTCTGAGGTCACCACTTCCTGGGTGGGTGACCTCGGGCCGGTCACCGAAAGCCACTGTGCCGGTTTCCTCATCTATATAAGTTCAGGATGATGATGATGTTGGCTTCTCTGTGAGGATCGAAGGTGAGAGCAGGTGACGTGCTGGCACCACACCTTGTGCTTCATGGGTACCCTTAGTGGGTGCCCTTGTACATATCGGTTCCAGGAAGGATTCTGATTGGCATTCTGTCCCTTAGACTAACGAATGGCTACAGTCAGGGTCAGAGCCAGGTCAGAGCTAATGGTCCCCCTCGGGGATCGGCTCCTTGACCTCACCTGTCCACCTGCCCAGCTGGACATAGGACTGCGTGGCAGCCCATCTTCACATGAACCCCCTGGGCTCCGTCTCAGGACCACGAAACAGCCACCTGCCACACCGTCCATGCACAGCCAGGGCCAGGCGGCCCGCGCCGAGTGGACGGGAGCTGGGGCCAAGCAGGCTCTCCGTTCTCCGCGGGGCTTTGCCCTCCCCGGCTGGCGGCTGAGGCCTGATTGCCCTTTGTCCCTGGCCTGCAGCCTGGGCCTCCCCCAGGCTCTGGCTAACTTCTCCCTGCGGTGGAGGGTGGGGTGGACATCAGGCCATGGCTCAGCCAGTAACAAGCCGAAGCTAATACCTCTTTCTTTTGATGTTGATTTTTTTTTTCATCATGGTCCTGACATTCAGCTTGGCAAATTGCAATTAGTGATCCGCCCGCCTCCTGCTCTGAGTTCCCATGCCAACCGACCCAGGCACACACAATGGCACGGGCCCAGCCCCCCAGCCACAGGCCTGAGGAGGGATGGGGGGCAGAGAGGCAAGCTCTTCTGACCCCTGGAGCTAGAACAGTCGTGGCCCCATGTGGCTCTAGGGAATGCAGGCAGGTAGCAGGCCCCAGAGCCAGACTCAGTCTCCCAGATCCCGTGGCTCCTGGGGTGGCTCTCCAGAGGCTGGGGGGCTGGTGCCACCCCTCCCTTACCTTGCCCGATGGGATGCGTTTGATTTGTGGCATATTTAAATCTTCGTGATATTTTTCCTGTGAGTCCTTCCTGGAAAGGCCTCGTTCTGTGTCTGTGGGTGGGGAAGTTGCGATGCCTTTTCAGATGCATTAGAACGGGGGTATGGGGGTCCTGGTCACGGCGGAAGCGCCTGTGGCACTGTGGACGATAACTCTCAGCCAGCCCCTTTGCTCACCTGGTCTGGCACAGCCTGCAGAGGGGTCAGAGGTTAGAACCCGTGCCAGGCCTCTCCCCAGAGACCCTTCCTGTCCATGGGCGTGTTCTGAGCATACAGGGTTACAGGTCCGTGTGACCACCTGTCCGCTCCAAAGATCCCTGTGCGGCACCCCTGACCCACCTGTCCCCCTGTGAAGTGGCACCAGGGTGAAGGAGACCTGCTCAGGCTGGCGGCTGGCGGCTCAGGTGAAGGACTCGTGGGACTTCTGGGTCCCCAGAAAGGGGTGGGATGATCTGAACTGTACTCATGGGTGGGTGGTTCATGTGGGGCATCCAGCGACGTACCCCAGATAAACACCTGTTTACCAGGGTGCTGGGAAGGCCAGGGCCGTCTGCGCCAGGGAAAGCCCAGAGGAGCAGGAGTCTGCCCTGGGTCACACAGTGATTTGGTGGTGGCAGCAGTGGCTCGTGTTCCCTCCCCTCCCCCAGACCCCGCCCAGCCTTGGGGACAGGATGCTCCAAGATCCAGAGGCACCCCGGGCTCGCTCACGTCCCCCTCCTCCCTGGTGTCCCGAGCCCGTGTTCAGAGCAGCAGCAGCAGGGGTCGGCTCGTCACTGAGGGAAATAGTCCCCTTCAGGCTCCTGGGAGCTGTCGGACTCCCTGGTGCCTTTAACCCACAGGCCGTCCCCTCCCTGGCATCTGGGGAGCCCTGGGCCTCCGGGATCCGTTTCAGAGGGGTCGCAGGCGCACTCCGGTTCCTGAAGGGCGGCTGCCGCCGGGCACCCCTCAGTGGCTGGGCCGGGCCGGGCCAGCACCGGGCGGGCCCCCCTGACCTCTCTGTCCTCTCACGCAGGGTGCAGCACTGGGCCCGGCGCCTGGAGCAGGAGATCGACGGCGTGATGCGCATCTTTGGGGGCGTCCAGCAGCTCCGCGAGGTAAGCCTGCAGCCACGGGCTCTCCCTGGGGGACCCCGCTCCGAGTGGGGCTGGGGAACGGGCCTCGGAAATAAGGAGTGAGGCAGGCGAGCCAGCACGGAGGGACAAGGACGGACCCATGGGTGCAGGTGGGGGACACAACTAGAAAAGCAGTGACTCCTTGGGGTCTCGGCTGGCTCTTGCTGAGGGGTCTGGGCACACGCGGCACCCGGCTGGCTCAGGTGTCAGGCTTTGCAGGGTTTCAGGGCCACGAGGTGTCTGGGGTGCAGGGCCAGGCCCCGGACGGTCCAGCAGGTGCACTTGTGCACACAAGCCCGAGGGACCGTCCACGCGGTGAGTGGCGGGCGGCCAGGCCACACAGCCCCGGGGAGCAGCGCCGCCTCTCAAGGCGTTGTCACGCGCGCGATGAGACGCGTTGAAAGCCTGGATGAGATGAGCTGAAAGCCGGCGCTTGGCGAGATGAGGGATCGGGGGACGGGCGGGGTGATTGATTAGACGGGAGCAACCACATTCATCTGGGAGATTATGTTAATGTTTGAAATAGTGATGTGAAGAGTAGGCCATTAGTCACCCCCAGAAGGCTGCAAAATGGGTCCCTGTCAGGCTCCTGAGCTGTCCTCGTCACTCTTTCTATGGAGACCCAGAGGCTTGGAGAGCTGTGCGCTGAGAGGAGCCGGGGTGGGACTGGCAGGTGGGCTCAGACTTCCCGAAGCTCGTTGCTGGGGGCTGGGACCAGAAGGTGCGATGGGATTGGCGGGCACTTCCTGCCAGTGGTTGTCCCGAGAACAGCAGAGTAAATGCAGTTCCTGTTGGGGAGTCCAGGCCTGGGGCTCGGTGACGAGATACAACACTGCGGTCCTGGCATCCCTCTCGGTCAGTTACCACGGGGTGTGGTCCTCGGTCCTTTCCTCGTGCTTGGTTTACAGCGGGTGCCCCGGAAATGGGGGTGGCAGTGAGTGTGTTGCCATGGGCTGGGGGTGTAGGAATCTCTGGCACAGGACAGGGCTGATCAGGGGTGTCTAACGAGGTGGTAACGTGGCTGGGAGAGGGAGGCCAGGTCTGGAGGTCAAAGCCGCCCACGTGCTGGGGGGATCCCCCTGTGGAGCCCCAGCCTCTCTGAACTCCCCCTCCCTGGTTGTGGGGCTTGAACTGCACGCACCCCATCCCACTCTGTTCTTGTGAACTCTCCATGACTCAGCCGAGCTCGGAAGCCGGCAGAGCTTTCCAGAGAAAAAAAAAGTGGAGGAAAAGCTGTTCCAGAACAGAAGTCAGTGTCTGCTCAGGAACAGCGCCCGGCACTAACTTGGTCCTCGGCGGTCACTGTCAAGTGCAGCCGTGTCGGTGACTGAAGAAATGATAGTTCCCTGGATGTGGCCAAGTTTTGCAGCTAATATAAGGCGTTAACCGTGCACTAACAGCCGAGGATTGGCCAAGCGTTGAATCCACACCCTGAGGACGGCGTTAGTTTGTAATCACCGTCAGCTCAGACTCAGAGAGTTTGCCGATGAGAAATTAACGTACACGTGTCATGCCTGAGAGTCCGTTCTGTCCAAGGCACTGGGCTTTCTGGACGGTGAGGACCGGGGATGGAATCCCAGCTCTGCGTAGCCCCCGGGTGCTCGTAGGTGAGTCCCGGACCCTCTCTGATCGTCGTTCTTGGTCTGTGGCTGGAGGACAGGATGGTGAGGGTGGCAGTGGACAAACTGACTCAGATCCACCCCTTTTTCTAGAAGTCAGGTTTGAATTCCCCTCGCTGATCCTTTTCACTCCCAGGATGCGTTGTTCTCGTCCTTTCTGACGGCAGCTGAGCGATTCCAGACTCTTTCCCTGAGCATATCTTCCCTCAGGACCCGGGGCCCCTGATTCCTGTTCTGGGGGCTCCCCCTCTCCGCTCGGGACGAGCTGGGGGGCCTAGGAGCTGGCCGGGAGCAGGGGCCGTGCTTGGTGGGGCCGTGGCCAGCCTGGGAGGCGGGCAGAGAAGTGCTGACCTCGCAGTCCCGGCTCCTCCTGGCACCCCTCCGCTTGCCGACGCCTGCCCGCTCTCCAGCGGCTCTGTCCTGCTCTACTTTTTGCCTCACCTGCTTCCTCAGCCTCTTACTTCCCGCTGACAGCTCTGGGGCTGTTCCTTGGCACGGGGCACTCTGGTGAGGTGGGCGGCAAGAGAGCCGGTGAAGAGTTCTAGAGGAGAAGGACAACCTCTCCTCCGGGGGGGGGGGGCCCGGAGGGAGCCCACCGATGAGCGCCCCACCCCCACAGCCCACCCCCCAGCCTGACTGAGCCACGCTGGCTGTCCCTCGAATGTTCGCGAGAGGGCCGTGCACCCAGCCCGTGCCCGGCCCTGACGGGTCGGGGGGTGCAGGCAGCAGAGCCCTGACCCAGCTGCAGAGTCTCCCATGGACCTTGGCACCAGCCCTCCCATGGGGGCCGCCCCTGCCCAGGCCTCCCTGAGCTGCTTCTGAGGTGCCTCAAACACCTTGCAGCTGCGGTGAAGCTGGCCTCCGGGCCCCCCTTGGCCTTCTCCTTCTGCATGGCTGCCCTCTCCTCTGCCTGTCCCAGTCCTAGAGGCCACCCCACCCCCAGGAGCTGGGAGCCACAAGAGCTGGCAGCTGCAGGCATTCAGAAACTGCAGACAGTGGCATTTGGGAGCATTTCCCTTGCCTCGGCACTTTCCTGCTCTCGGCCTCACCACGAGCCCGCGGGGGCATGGCCGGGTGCAGGCTGTGGCCCATTTATAGGCCGGAAACCATGGCACACACCTCGGTGGGGTAGGGGGCCGGTCTGTAAAGACCCCATCATATTTCCTCATCTCACCCCAGGGCCAGCCCGTAGGAAGAGGTCCTGCTGAGGCCTGGTGTTCGGGTACCATACTCAACCCATTGCTTAGCTAGACACTCCTGAGCCATGCCCCGCTGGGTAACCCGGCCCCACCTTCCCCCCAGCCCTGGCCAAGCTTCTGCCATGTGAACAGGTCACGAGAGTGTGGACACTACTGCCGTCTGCCCTGTCCTGCGTTCTCTCAGTTCTCTCAAGCCCCTTCTCTCCCTGCCCCCATCAGCACCATATTGTCCCCATCCCGGGCGGGGGGGAGGGGGAGAACAGAGAGCATATGCTTAGGCTCTGAGCTCATTTACATAATGAGGCTGATCAGGATGAATAATTCATCAGGTGCCTGGGGGTGCATGGGGGAGGAGGATGTGGAGACGGACAGACAGTAGTCTCCCTACTCGGAAGCCCAGGTCACACTGACAGGTACAGCTAGGGACCTACGCCCTTCTGACTGGGTGTCCAGGTGGGGACATCATATAGAGGAGGAACAGACAGATCTATGGACCTGTGGGGAAGTAAAGCAGACGAGATCATAGTCAGACATGAGGAAGAACCAGCCCTGATCAGGTGCACCAGCCCTGCGAGGGGTTCCTGAGCAGGGGGAGACACCGACCTTGGAGGGTCTCTGTAGAAGGAAGTGAGAAGACCCCCCTGTCAGGGATGGGGCTGGAAGTGAGGGAGGGCTGCCTGGCCAGAGCTGGGCTGGGAGCAGAGCCCTGGGGTGGCCACTTCCGGGGAGCATACGCCACCCACTGGGAAGGCTCAAGCCGAGTCTGCACCTACAAGGGCCTTTGTCGGTTCCCTCAGCCTCCTCCTGTCCCTGGCCGGCAGGTCGGGGCAGAAAAGGCCTGAGCCCTGCCCACATCTCTGTCGCCTCAGCCCCCACGAGGGTGTTATAGCCCAGCTTCTGGTTACTCCCATGGTCCTGTCATACAAATGGGGAAACCAACTGTCCTGGCCAACTGTCCCCACCAGCCAGGCCCATCCTGGAGGCCAGGCCTGAGTAGTGCTGGGGTTGGAGACAAGTATCAAGGCAGAGGTGCAGGCCCCGGGGCCTGCCTGGAGGAGGCCCCCTGGGACAGCTCCTCCCCTAGACTGCTGAGCCACGTGCACAGAGCAGCACCCCAGGACCTGGAGCTCCCCGACGGCAGGTCTCCCACGCCACTCCCCACTGCTGTGCTTCTCTAGGCGGTCCTGGTGATTCAGACCAGCAGTGTGCGGGTATCCCCGCTCTGGGTAGCCAGGAATGGCGCTTCCGAGCCTGTGACAGCACCGCAGTCCCGGCCCATCTTGTCTGCCCCTGGCCATCCCCGCACCCATCCACTCAGTGCTCCCTGGGAATGTGTAATTAACGTTTGCAGAGGGCCACATCTGGAGCTGGCTCCCGGCAAAGACCGGAGTCTGGTCCTTCCTGAGGGCGTCCGTGTCGGTGTCTTTGAGACTAGCCTCCCCCTGCCCCCTCCCCCCAGCTGGTACCGCCAAACCCATGCGCACTCACACCCTGGCTCGTGGGGCGCTGGCTGAGGGTGTGTTGGCCCCTGTTTGGGGAGGGTTCTCTCTGGGCATCTTGGGCAGGGCTGGCAGGGTCCACAGTGCTGAGGAAGCTCTGAACCCTGAGCAGAGCCTGGGCAGAAGAGGAGGCGAGCAGGGGTGGGGAGGCGCCCGGGGTGGGAGGCAGCCCCAGGAGCGCCAGGAAGGGGAGCTCAAGCAATGCAGCCCCCATCCTCGGTCCATCAGAGCAGTGTGGTTTACATGCACCCCAAGACACAGGCCTGCAGCTCCTTGGCCAGGCAGACCCCTCACAGAGGACCATAGCGCCGATGTCTCAGAGGAAGGGAGGGGTGGGGAGCGAGACCCCCCAGGCCTGTCACAGCTCCTCCTTAAGACTGGGGAGCCTCAGAACCCCCATCCTCACGCAGCCCCCACCCCTCCTCTGGCCACCGCCCAGTGAGGCCCGGCAGCGCTCTCCTCTCTGAGTATAGATGATCAGATGATCGGGGTGCGGGGTGAGTCGGGGTGCGGGGCGGGTGTGAAATATATGCTGCTGGGTAGGGATCGCTGCCGCTTGCCTCCCTAAAAACCCACATATATTATTCTTTAATGGAAAGTTAATTGTCTTATTATTCTCTCCATATGGTCCTCTTGCTCGGCACCCAGCGGGGATGCGGGGGGCTGGGGGCGGGAGCGCCTGATAGGGCGTCTGAAACGTGGTGAGGCCTCCACTTGGGTGTAATTGGATACACACAGGCAGATACAGGGGCGCCCGGCGGAAGCCCCGCCAGGACCCCTCTTTGTCCCCCCAGCCCAGCCTGCTTGCCACCTCTTCCCTTCCCAGGTCCTGCCCTGGGGGTGGCCCCTGCTGGCACCCCGCCACATAGATACACACGCACACGCACACACACGCACGCACACGCACACACTGCGAGGTCTCAGAATGCTCTCTCCTGAGCACTGTGTGGGGAGACACAGGGTTGGAGGGGTGGCTGTCACCCCCCTCTCCGCTTGCCGCCTCCCCACCCACCCTCCGTTGTCGCCTGAAGGAGAAAATTCCATTTTTGAGAAGATTTTCAAAAGCCATTTCATCTGCAGCAGGAGCTCCTGCCCGAGGGCCGGCTGACTAACTTGGGTCTCTTGCACAACCCCCACTGGAGAGGGGGGCGGGGCGATCAGTGCGTGGGTGGGGGGGCTGCCCCCAAGACACCTGGCCTGGCCGGGACTGCTCTAGGGCTGCTAAGGCTAGACCAGTACCTGCCCCTTCTCAGCCCCTGCCCCTGCCCAGGCCTCTCTCCTCCCCTGCTCGCCAGAGTGTGAGGGTCCTCGGTGGGAACAGCCACAGGGGGATGTGGGGACAGGAAGGTCCCCAGGGGTCGTGAGTGGGTGGTGGCATCCATGGCCAGTCAGACTGTTGCTCCTGGAGTCCAGCCGAGGAAGGGCGGGCCAGGGAGTCTGGCCAGGAGGCCTCGGGGGTTCCGGGATGGCCTCAGCAGGGAGGTGCTGCCCAGGCTTCCGTGGAGGCTGTCGGTGTGGAGGGGACAGGTCTGTGGGAGAGGCACCCCTGGGTGGGCTCAGCAGACCCGCGTGGCTTGTGGTAACAGGCCCGGCACCAGCTTCCAGCCTGTGCCAGGAGGTCACCAAGGGGGCCACATTAGAAGCCAGTTCCCGGAGGATAGAGAATAAACAGCTTAGAGCAGAGACAAGAGCTGTGCCTTCTGAAGGTGGGACCCGCCTGAGGCCCCCGAGCTGGTGGTAAGGGACGGAACTGGGATTTGAACCCAGAGCCTGTGCCCTGGTGGGCAGTGTGCAGAGCACAGTGGGCGGGAAGGGCAGGGCTGGGCTTTCCCGCGCTGCGGCCCCTGGGGCGTGCTGTCCTGCTTCTCTGAGCCTCGGGTCCCCTCCCTGTGGAATGGGGACCCGGGCACCCCCATGCTTGTGGGAGACGTGAGGACATGGAGACAGCAGGGCCAAGGAAAGGCTGCAGAAGGAGCCGCGCGAATGCGAGGCTGTCCTCGTGGGCCCTGCCGCTGTCATCCGCCTGCCCTGCTAGGAGCTGCTCACAGCTTGGGGAACTTCTGATGCCCAGCGTGTCCCCTTTGCTTGTCACGGCCCCGGAGTTTGGACATCGGTTCCCCTTCCCCGCTGTCTCGGTCGTCGGGGTTGCCCTATCAGAGCCCCGCAGATGGGGTGGCTTACAGATGACAGAGACTTATTTCCTTCCCATGGTCGGGGGCTGGGGGACGCGAGACGAGAGAGAGAGACCATCAGCAGATGTGAGTCCGGAGGAGGCCCGCTTCCCGGTCCACAGACGGACGTCCTCCCGCCACGTCCCCACAGGGGGGCGGGGACGGGCAGGGGTCTCGCTGGGGCCGCCTTTGTTAGGGCCCTGATCACAGTCCTGAGGGCTCCGCCCTCTTGGTCCAGTCCCCTCCCAAAGTGCCTACTTCCAGACACCATCACATGGGGCTTAGGTTTCTACACATGAATTTGGGGGAGACTCAAACATTCTGTCTGTACTACCTGCTGACCATGATGACATCTTTTGGGGGCCTTACTAGGACAGGCACAAAGGCCACCAGGGTTTGAAGGAGCAGGGCCCATGGGCCAGGGAAGGGTGGGCGGCTGCTTGGGCCAGGATCTCAGGGAGCCAGCTGCAGAGGCAGCCCCTGGGGAGGCTGTGGGCGCAGGTGACGGAACGGGACGGTCCCCGCATCCGGGAGAGGCCTGTCAGTGCACTTCTCAGAGTGGTCAGCAGCTTGCCTCCCGGGCCCCGTGTGCTCGGAGGGCCTGGGGCTTGGCTGGTGGGAGCCGCAGGTCTCTGGGTGGCCCCAGGTGCCGGCCCTGGGGATGGGAGATTAATGGTCTGAAAATAGAGTGGCCCAGGTCAGGCTGAGCGTCGGGGACTCTTCAGGGTGGCAGTGCCGGGGGTCTTTGGCGGGTTCTCTGACTGGGGCCCCTCAGTTTGAGTCTCAGGCGTGGTCACTACTTTGCCCGTGGACGGCCTGCACCGCCCTCTCTGGAGCTGTGGTTGAGAGCCCATTTGCTGCGGTCCCCTTTCCTGAAGGGGGCACCCCCCAATCCTTTCATCTTGGGAATCTAGAATTTGGTCTGTTATACTTTCCTAAGGCAAGACCCCCACCCCCCGCACATGCACACGCATACATGTGCATGCACACACATACATGCACACATATGTGCACACACGTGTACATACAGGCATGCACACACGCACACGTGGCAGAGTGTCCTGACCAATAGTCCTGCTCTCCTCTGCGGTCCCCAGGGCGGCTGGCCTTGCATCAGGACAGCGGGGGGTCAGCCCCGATGGAGACCCAGCACGTGCGGGTGGTTGAGAAGAGGCCAGCCTGCGCCCCTCCCCTCCCCTCCCCGGTCCCCGTACCCTTCTCTGGGAAGCAGAGGGCGGCATGCTCCGAGCCAGGGATGGACCTGGGTGACCGAGGGTGGGAGATGGGGGATGAGTTTCCTTGTGAGCCCCCAGGGTTGGCTGACCCGATCTGCATGCATCCCTCCCTCCTCCACCCCCATCCATCGCTGGATCGGTGGCAGCCACGGGGACACTTGCCTGAGATTCATGGAGCCCCGAGCATTTGGCAGAGGCAGAGAAGTAATTGGTTCTGACAAACCACAGCCGGCCCCAGGGGGAGCGTGAGCAGCACTGACCACGGCCAGGCAGGAGATGAGGCTCAGCCGGGCTCCCCACACCCTCCCCGAGCTCGGCTCCCTCGCCTCGTGAGCGGAGAGCTAGTGCTCGGGAAAGGGTTACAGAGCCCCACACGTCCCACACTCCCACACCTCCCTCTCGGCCCTGGGACCTGGTGTCCTGCAGGGGGCCGGCCGGCTCCTTGTGGCTGAGAGACGTAGGCAGGGGGTGTATCCGCAGGCCCCCCATTGTCCATCCTCGGTTTTCATGAATCAGGGAACCCAGGCGTGAGCACCCTGAACCCAGGAGGTAGGGTCAGGGGCCGGGCCCCTCCTCAGGGGACGTGCTGGGCACGCACGCCTGCAGTGTGCAAACATAGTTTATGTGCTGCCATGCCGGCGTGGAGTAGGTGCTCAGCTAGCAGCTGCTCGGTGCGGGGTAAGCGTCTGAGGACTGAGAAGGAGGAGGACGGGGCTCCCACGGGACTCGGAGACGTCCAGTCCCGCACGGGGAAACTGAGGCCCAGCGTGTGCAGGCAAAGCTTCGGTGCCGTACGGTCCAGGAATAAAAAGCTTGCGTGGGGGCTGCCAGGTGTGGCCCCACGTCGAGGGTCCCGATTGCTCTTTGTGAGGGAATGGTGGGTGTGGGGGCCACGGAGAAGGGCGCAGGAGGAGAGCTAGCCACACAGAGCCCTGGCGCCCAGCTGCCGGGCTGGGGTGAGGGAGGCTGGACTGTTCCATGCGTGACCTGAAGGCTTGGCCAAAATATATGTCCTGGGCAGCAGGGTGGGGAGGCTTCGGGCCTCCCAGCCATTCAAGTGCTCTCCCCATTCCCACTAGACACCTGAGCTTCCTCCCCCTCATCCACTGGCCACCCTCACTCACCCCCATGCCCTCTGGGCCTCCACCTGCAGGAAGCTCCCTCCTGTAGGAAGCCCTCCTGAGCAGTGCTGCCGCCAGTGGTGTCTGAGCCCCCCCCCCACTCCCCTCTGCTTTTGCATCTTTCGGGTACACCCAGAAGGCAGGAGCTGCCGGGAACCTTTGGTGGGCCCAGTCTAGTTTCCCCATCGTACGGGGTAGGGAGACCGTGATCGGAAGGCCGGGGCCGTGCCCAGGCCAGGAGCCCCCTGGGCAGTCAGACCTACAGGGCGGCTGCTGGGTGACGCACGGGGAGGCGGTCTCTGACCTGCGCAGGCCTGCGTGGGGTGGAGGGTAGCCAGCCACGAGTGGGAGAGAGAGAGACAAGTGTGGGACCGCGTGGAGGGTGGGACCAGTCTTGCATGCGTGCGTGCGTGTGTGTGTGTGTGTGTGCGCGCGCACAAGTGTGATCCCATGGGCAAGCGTGCGCCATGGGGGTGTGACTGAGCAAGTGTGTACATGTACCTGTATGCGGCTGAGTACACGAGCAAGTGTGTACGCATACCTGTATGTGGCTGAGTGCTCCGTGCTCCATGTGCAGGTGTGAGCAGGCCGGCTTATGGGCCAGAGCGGGACTGGCAGGAGGCTGTTGCTGGCGGCTCCGTCACCTAAGCAGGCGAGAACTACTTCACAGATTAATTAGCGAGGCTGTGAAGTCGCAGTTGTGGGTGAGGCGCTGCCATTCTCGGGCACTCACCACGCCCCCGTGCACGGTAGGCGGGCCAGGCGCAGTGGCCCTGCAAGGCGGCTGCGGCCTCGTGTCCTCAGCCCTGTGTGTCTGTGCCCTGGGATGGGCGCTGGACCAAGCGAGCCCCCTGTGGCGAGCACAGGCCTTGTGCAGGTGGCTCACGGAGGCCACCTGGGACCTTGTCCCCATTTCGTACGTAGATGACAGGGCTGCGGCTGGGAAGGGGTGGCTTTTCCAAGCTCTGGGCTGCCTGGCGAGGGGCAGCAGCTCTCTTCCTGCGCTGGGCTGGGGTCCACCAGGGCGTTACCTCCCGGAAGTGGGGGAGCACTTAGGTGCCTGCGGGCTTAGAGCGAACCTGGAGGCCACGGGGAGCTTGGTCCAGCGCAGGACGAGCCACTTAACCCCTGTGATCCCCAGGCGCCTTGTCATCGGCCATCATCCTCCATGCGCCCTGCAGGCGCCCTGAACCCCTTCCCCCGCCAGGAGCCAGCTAGAGCCTCCCCTCTCCTGTCCCCGTGCTGACCGGCTCCCCCAGCCCCCCAACGTGTCCCGGTGCTCTGATTCTCATCGTGAGCGCAGCTGCTGGGGCACCAGTGGCATTGGGGCGGCTCGCCCCGAGGCCCAGAGTCTCACAGGTGGGCCTGCCGCCCCCTTCTGCACCCCTCGCAGACCCCTGTGCCCTGTTGCTGCTGGTGTCCTCGTTCAGAGAGACCCCGAAGCTGGGTCAAGTGGCAGCCACTTGTCTCCCGATCAGGTGCTGACGGAGGCACCTTCATTACGCTCCATCTACAGGCGCAGGATAAATTGGTGTGCCGTGAATTTATTCTTTCTAAAGAGGGACTTTCACACTGGGGGAAACTTTTAAAAAAGAACATTTATATAAAAAGCAATTACTGTGCCAGTAATTTTTATGTAGTCTCCCCCTTCCACGGCTGCCTTTGTGTTTGAACAGGAGGACCGCCTCCTGGGCAGCTGCAGCCTGGCTCCCGGCCTCCCAGCTCCGGCCTCCCGCCCGCCCCGCGGGAGCGACCCTCCCGGACGGCCCTGGGTGCAGGGCCCGAGCCCAGCGGGGGGCGCAGGCTTCGGGAGCGTGGCTGGGTGGGTTTATGTTCCAAACTCAGGGGCTCTGGCCGTTTCCTCCCGTGTGGGTCTCTGTCCCTTCTGGGCTGCTCTGGGCAGCAGCCGAGCTCTGAAAGCCACCTGCTCCCCTACAGTTTCCTGCCCCCCACTATGCCGTGGGGTGTGTGGGGGGAGGTGGAGGTGGTGGTGCTCCCAAGGAGCCACTAACGGGCACCCTGCTTCCCCAGCCATTATTGCTCTCACACTTGATGCATTATGTAAATTGCCTCAGTTGCTAAGTAGTGGAGGAGCTGCTGGGGGCGGGGGAGGGGGAACGGAGGTCTGGAGCCTTCTGTGGGGGCCTCAGGAGGCTGGCCCTGGAAACCCACTGCTCGGCCTCAAGGAGGGTCCGGAGCCTCCCAGCCCAGACTGGGGGGCAGGGCGGACTCCCCCATTGGGCAGGGCTGACAGATTGGGCTTTTGCCTCCTACCTCGGACTGCCTCCGGGCCCAAGACCGGGGCCCCTCTGCTGCCCCAGGATGCAGCTTCTCCCACCCTCTCACCCACAGACCTCCTCAGAAACCCTTTGGCCGAGCTGGAAAAGGCCATGTCCACCCATGGGGCCAGGCGACCTGCCACCAGCCCCCTGGGGGGACCCAGAGGACCCTGGGGCTCCTTCTGCAGCGAGTGCCCAGTGAACTTGGGATACAGAGGGTGAGTTTTGGAGCAGCACCATATACCTGAGGCTCCAGCAAATTCTTGGGTCCCCAGGGGCCAGGGATCTCCATGAGGGGTGTAGGGGCATGAAGGTTCCTGGGCCTGGGCAAGGCCTGGGTGAGGGCGAGGCCTCTCCTGGGGTATTCGCCCAGCTCTCAATCTTCCCTTTGGTGACACAAGACCTGCTGGGGGAACCCAGCCCACCTGGGAGATCTGAGTCCAAGGTCTCGTCCTCCGAGGACCTTTGTAGCCCACTCGGCCCCACTTCCCAGGCAGTCCCCTCCCCGCCTTTCCCCAGGCGTGGCTGCCTGTGGGCCTGGGTGAGGCAGGCACAGGTCTCAACAGAAGCTGGTGTGACGGTGGCGAGTGCTTCCGTGGCTGCACAGACATCGTAGAAAACGTGGAGCTTCGAACTGTCTTTATCTTCAGCAAGAGCGGACAGAGGTAGTGGTGATGTCAACAGCTCTCTTGCCAGCCGCTGCCCTTTGGGGGGCCGTGTCTCAAAGAGAGAGAGGCTTGAGTCAGTCTCCTGCCTCTGGATCTCCTGTCTGTATTTTTCTGTCTCCTTTTCTTCCTTCCTCCCCACCCCCTTTTCTTCCCTTCTTACTTTTTTTTTTTTTGTTCTTACATCTCTAGATGGATTTTTAATGTTAGGGTTTTAAAATCAGCGTCACGCATGCACATAGTATCAAATCATAGTTTTACGAGGCGTGCGTTGTTCGGAGCTCAGCAGCCCCCTCCATTCCATTCCCAGCTCCCCAGAGGCTGCCACTTTCTAATCTCAGAGATCTGCATCTCTAAATGACACACTTCTGTCACTGCTCTGGGATCCTTCCGCGTGAGGCTTTATCCGTGGAGATCCGCTGGGAGGAGAAGAAGGCTTAGCTCCCTACCCCCAGTATTCACAGTGCCATCGCTTGCCCTCCCATCGTGACGTGACCGGCTCAGGACTCAGTGTTGACATTGCCCTGTCGGAGCAAAATGCTAATAAGCAGGATTGTAACCCGCAGGACAGACACACTTCTGGATACAGTGTTTACATCCTTGTCTTGCAGGTGACAATTGTCTGGTGTTCATTTGTTGCTTCGTTTCCTGTGAATCTTTGCTAATTCTGCCCCCAAACTCCCCACCCTTTATGCAGATGTATCTGGGGTTCTGTCAAATTTGCCATCCAGGGAAGTCTCGTCTGGAGCCTCGTTGCTGGCTCCCGTGAAGACAGCGTGCCCTCCCAGCCTGTGGCTCGGATGTGAGTCTGGGACGTCCCTCACCCCTCTTCTGGGTCAGAGTCCCCTTCTCCTGGGTACCATGAGCTCCTCTTCAGTTTCTGGTTTTCTCCCTCATTTTGGTAGAGAACTTTTCAGTTGGCTTCCTGAGAAAAGGTACATGGGAGCCAGACTTTTGAGATTTTCATGTCTCAGAAAGCCTGCCTTTCCCCCAACGCTTGGCAGAGATTCTAGGTGGGGGTGTCAGTCCGGGGTGGCAACCACGTGCCTCAGAGTGTCTAAGCCAGCACTCCATCCCCTCCAGCTTCCCGAGTCGCCGTGACAGGTCCAGAGTCATTCGGATTCCCCATCCCCCGTACGTGACCGGATTTTTACCTCTAGAAACGTGTTGATTTTCTCCCGGTGCCCACTGTTCAGACATCCCACCCTGATCAGCCTTGGTTGATTCCTTACCAACCAGTGGACAAACCTTCATCTCCGGCAGGTTTTCTTGAATGATTTCTTCGACTATTTCCTCCTTTCTCTTTTCTCTCTTCTCTTTCTAGAGCCTTTAACTCAGACCCTCTTCTTTCCTTTTTTTTCTTTGCAGTTTTCCATCTCTGTGTCTTTTAATCAGGAGATTTCTCCATTTCATCTTCCAGCCTTTCTATCGAGTTGTACATTTTGTTACCATGTTTTGAATTTCCAGGATCTCTTTGTGGTCCTTTTAAAAAGTAACCTCTCGCCCTTGTTTCATTGTTGCCATGATGTCCCTAGCTCTCTGAGGAGTGTGTTATAGCTCTAAAAAAAAAACTATTTTGAAACAATTTTAGACGTAGAGAGGTCAACAAAATAGTACATAAATTCTCTGACCCTTCACTGAGTTTCCTCTGCAGTTGTCATCGTGCAGATATCAGTACAAATGTCAGGACTAAGACGTTGACGTCGGTGCAATACTTTTTCGATCGAAGTGAAGACCCAGTTTGGGTTCTGCCGGGTTTTGCGCTAATGTCCTTTTAGGACACCAGGACCCCGTCCAGGATCGCACATTGCGTCTAGTTGTCATGTTTCCTTAATCGTCAGTCTGTCACTGTTTCCACATCTGCCCTTATCTTTCACGACCTTGACACTCTTTCAAAGTGCTGGTCAGTGACTGCTCAATGTCCCTGAATTTGAGTTTGTCTGATGTCGCTATGATTAGATCAAGGTTATGCATTTTTACGAAGAACATCCTAGAACCGACGTGTCCTTCTCCGCGCACGAGATCAGGTACGTGATGTCAGCGCATCTTATTACTGGTGACATTCGCCTTGGTCATTTGGTTAAGGTGGTGTTTCTCTGCTTGGTTCCTCTGCTGTGAGGTTGCTATTTTTCTCTCTCTAATTAATAAATGTCTCAGGGAAGAAACTTTGCAAATACGGCTATGCAAATATCCTGTTTCTCCTCAAACTTTTGCCCGCTGATTTTAGCATCCATTGGTGGAGCTTGCCTGCGGCACTTAGTACTGTGGTGTCCTAGTGGTGCTTCTCTGTGACTCTCATTCCTTCTACATGTATTAATTGAAATTCTCCCCTATTATCTATATTGGTATGGACTCGTGCATATGTATTCAGTGGGTTATAATTCAGTATTACCATGATGTATCTTGTGGCTCAAATTGTTCCAGCTTTGGCCATTGGGAGCTTCTCCGGCTTGGGTCCTGTGTCCTTTTAACATGCCTCTTTTTTTAAGCACTTCCTTCCTTCGTGTTCCCACAAGATACTCCGAGTTCCTTTAGTATTTTCCCGGAAATCAGACACTTCTCCAAGAAGTTCTGGTTCCATTTTTTTTTTTTTTTTTTTTTTGGCAAATGGTATTTAGACATCAAGACCTGGGCGCCGAGTGTGCTCACTGCCACTGGGGTGTCACCGCGGCTAGGCCCTCTTACCATCATCAGCTCCAGGGAATGTGCGTACGTCTCCCCAACCCAGGTGTACGCACGTATCTCGGGAACCGCGTCTTTAGCTGTGTCTCTGCACAGACGCTAAAAACCACGAGTTCAGACTGAAACCGCCAACTCCAGTCCAGCCCTCGGGGCTCATTGAAGCCTTCCTCCTTCCCTCTCCGGTGACTACCTCCCCTCTCCAGCACCGAGAAACCCAGTTCTTATTATCTGCGACATATTTACTTGTTTCTTCGACCCTAGTCTACACGATTTGTGGCATTTTTTTTACGCTTTCATCTCCCTGTGTAGCCCAGGCGCCTTCCTTTCCGTTTGTGATTGGTTGGTTGGTTTGTTTGTTTGTTTGTTTGTTTTGGTCTCTGACTCCTGTGTGCCTGTCTCCCCCCTAGTGTTTGGGGTTTCACACGGTCTGCTCATATTTAAGGAGACAGAGAAGGTAATGTGATAGGAGCTGAGGGCTGGGACTAATAACCCTCTGGGGTCTCAAGTCTAAACCCTGCCAAAGAGGGGGCACTGAGCGTGGAGGTGGGGACTCTGGGTGTGGTAGGGAGACTCGTGGACCGTGGGGTTCATCCTGGGCGATCTGGCCAAGTTGTCATCCTGGGCTGCAGATGCCCCAGAGAAGGTTCTCTCGTTCTGTCATTTGGGGTGTCGGGGCTTCGTCTTTGGGGTTCCCCAACATCGACCTACTATGAGCAGGGCCTCCAAAGCGATCAAACGGAAAGAAGCCCCTCCCACGTGAGGTGGCCTGGGCCTCCGTTTCCTCATCCGTAAAGGGGGAAGGTTTGTCTCTGCCCTCAGGGCCACGTTGAGGTGATGACGTTACTGCAGGTGACAGAGCCACGTCCCATGTATGTGGAAGCAGCGACAGAGGGACGTGGAGTTGCAGGGGCAAGAGCTCGATCAGGGGCCGAAGGCTGGAACAGGAGACGAGGAGCTGGCCCCGAGGGCACATCTGGACCACAGTATTGGGGGGCCTTGGGCTGGACTGGGGAGCCAAGGCAGAGGGGTCCAGGGCCGAGGGGAGACGGAACCTCACCCCTCACCCCTACAGATGGGGATGGACAGTGCAGCATCTTATAGAAGTGGACCCAGAAGCTTTTTTTTTAAAAAAAAAAGCTCAGAGTGAATTATGGAGTTTTTTTTTTTTTTTAAGGGAGCTGCAGGAAAAATATTTAGTAAGAAAGGAAACCTCAGTTCCAACTTCTGCAGTGGCACTTCAGGAGACCGGGCGAGCTGGACCACGCACCGGAACCCAGTTTAGTTTTTGACGTCCTGGTTTCATTCGATAACAGATGAGGGAATGGAAGGAACAGAAGGCACTTCTGAAGGCTGAAGGGACGGTGACATTCCTGGGCAGGCCACGAGGGGTTTCCTGAAGGACATGGGGCCGGATCGGAGACCGGGTTCTGGTCTTGGCTGTGTCTCCTGCATCTCTTTGGGGTGGCCTTGGGCACATGACCTTTGTCCTTATTTTTGAGTTTTCTCCTGTAAAACCAGGTGAGAGAACCGGACACTCTCCATGCTCCTGGTTTGGGGCAGGTGGGTGTGGAGGGACAGGGGGACAAAGACCCAGAGGTCGGACGGAGTGAGGGGCAGGCTCCTGGCAGCCCCTCAGTCCCTCAGATCATCCTGGCCACTCTCTAGGGAGGAAAATCGAGGTCCAGAGCAGGCAAGGACAGTCCCTCAGCCGCTCAGCTGGTGGCTGAGCTGCAGCCAGGACACAAGTGTCCAGACCCTGTCCCGGGTTGCTGGGTGAAATGAAGTCACAATGTCATTCCAACTGCAGCAAGCAAGACACATCTTTGTGACAGAGCCACTCAGCCGTGCTAGGAGCTGGCCCTGTTCCTAGTCCCTGGATGTGTGAGCCTCTCCCAACCCGCTCCCTGCCACCCTTGTGCCTTCTTGCCCTGGGCATCATTTGTTCTGCGGGAGCCAAGCTTGGAGACGCGGATTAGGTGCTAATTAAAAGCCACCAGCCTCTTTTTCTGCAGAGGGTGCGTTAACACGCAGGCTGGGCTAGCAACAAACCCTGGGTCTGAGTCCTTCTTCATCATTTGTAGCCTTGGGCAACTGACTCCACCTCTCTGTGCCTCAGTTTTCTCGTCTGTCCGTAAAGCAGGGACAACACTCTCTGTCCTGCCCCCCTCCTGGGTGTCACAAGGTTTATAGGACACATGTGCATGTAATTCCGGCCGGTGCTACAGACAGGCGTCCTGGTTGATGGACAAGAGATGCCATCCTCAGACTGGGGGGGGGGAGG
>PVKZ01007263.1:0-24999 GCA_004027375.1 Macroglossus sobrinus | reverse complement strand
GAAGGAGAAGGAGAAGGAGAAGGAGAAGGAGAAGGAGAAGGAGAAGGAGAAGGAGAAGGAGAAGGAGAAGGAGAAGGAGAAGGAGAAGGAGAAGGAGAAGGAGAAGGAGAAGGAGAAGAAGAAATGCACGGGCACAATCGGAAGTTGAGCAGCCGTCCCCTGGGGCCAGGCCACAGAGCTCTCTCCGTGCAATGTGGCTGAGAGGGGGCGGTGGCCGCGTGGGTCGGGAGGGGGCCATCTGGAGGAAGTTAGGGGACTCGGGCCACTCCCCCTGCTGACTGCGACGCTGTCCTGTTAGCCTGGACACACACACACACACACACAGTCAGCTGTTTAATCCCTCCAACGATGACTGAAATCCCACCCAGGGCTGGAAACGTGCCTGCTCGTTTGTTTCCTGTCCTTTCTTGAAAGCAACGGGTGACGATGACGCGAGACTTCGGGCGTGTGGAGATGGGCTTTCATTTTCGCCTCTGTCTCTCGGCACACGGCAGGCGACCAGGTGGGACCCCTGGATACGCGAAGCGTGCAGGCGTCCCCCTGCCTTGTCCTCCCCCAGCTTTGCGGAGGGCACAGTCGTGACTAGGGGATCAGCGGTGACGGCCTCCAAGCCACACCAGCCTCCGGATGTATTAGGGGGTCCTTGTCCCTGTCCCCTTGTCTTTGCTCCTTCTCCATGCTAACAGAGACTCTAGTCCTTTGGTCAATAAAGCTATGGGAAGCTGATGGATCGGAAAGAAACAGGACTCCCTCTAAAGATGCTGAGCCAAGAGACAATGTATATATCGTGAGTCTGCCAGAAATACAGTATCGATAGATAGAAAGTAACTTTCGGTTGAGAGCTTACGATCTGCCAGGCATAATGTCAAGTGTGTTTCGTTTGCTTCTGCCGCCGTTTCGTTGCATTTTTTTTTTTTGCCTTTTCCTCTCATCCTCACGCAGCCCTGTGACGCAGGTCCTATCACGATCCTAATTGTCCAGAGGAGGGAACTTCGAGACTGAGCGAGGCCAAGGCACAACGTCACGCTCACACAGCTGGGACTGGAGCCACGGCTCATCTCGCTGCAGAGGGACACCCCGTTCTGCCTTCGGGGTGCTGGGAACCCGCTCCGGACAGCAGCAGAGGAGAGGGAGGTGGCGGCTTCTCGCCCGGAAGCCTTGGAGCACCAGACCCTGCCTTAGTCGGGGCCACGCGAGGCTCTGCTGCGGGGACACACACACACACACTGTCACATCTTGGGGGCTCGTTATCTCCAACGCTTCCTTCTCGTGTCTGGGCAGCCTCCCTGCACGGCTGTCCTTCAGGAGGTGACGCGACGACCCAAATGATTTTCTTTCCACCTCCACCGTCTCACTGGGTCCTCTCGCGGCACACAGAGGGGACAGGGATCCGTGCGACGAACTGGTACCCGCTTCTCACTGCCTTGGCCACTCACTCGTGTCCCTTTTAGGGAGACCGAGTCACAAGACCCCCACCCAGGAGGGCGGAGTGGGTAATGGGGAGGAGCACACGGGCCCCTGGGGAGCAGTGACAGTTTATGACACGGACACAACTGAGTGTGCGCTAAACCCACACTTTTTGACCCCGGGGGGCAATTTTGCCGCCGCAGGGGACATTTGGGGCCGTGTCTGGAGACGCCCTTTGTTGTCACAGCTTGGGAAGAGGGTGCTACTGGCGTCAAGTGGGGAGAGGCTAGGGATGCTGCTGAGTGTCCTGGACGGTCCCCCACAGCAAGGGACTTAATTCTACTCACAGGCCAAGGACTGAGGATGAGAAGATCCCCTTGAAACGAGCGACTCTCCAAAAGATTCACTGGGAGCTTTTCAAGAATGCAGATTCTTGGGCTCCCCACTCTCAGCAGTTTTCACAACTGTGCCCGGCTTCCCGTGGAGGACCACACCCACGGACACCTCGCCAGGGGGAGGCGGGGCCAGAACCCCAGGGGCGGGTGGGAAGAGACGCCCTGGACCGAGCCGGGGTCAGCGTGAGGCAGCTGTGTCGGTGGCGGGGAGGGCGTGAAGCTGGCATGTGTTCAGCGCCTCTCTCTGTCCCTCTCTCTCTCTCTCTCTCAAGCCTCGAATTGCAGGGAACGTGCTACGACTACCCTGTCGGCCGATGACAGCTAAATGACCAACCTCGCCTTCTCCCCCCCGCCCCCTGCCCCCGTATCCCTGTCGGGCACACGGCCACAGGAAGAAAGGGTGCTTCCTGCAGACGTCTTCCCAGCGCTGGGGAAGGTGACCCTGCAGTGGGGGGAGAAAGCTACGTGTCACATGCACCTCGGGCTTGGCGGGAGGAATCACGTCCAGGGCAGCAGAGCAGGCAGAGTGCTGCGAGCGATTCCTGCTTTTTCCTTGGCACCACCGATTAGAACCTGCTTCCCAGCATCCTTTGCAGTGACATGGGGCCCAGCGGCTGTACTCAAGCCACAAAAAAGGATGTGTAGGTAAGTGACCAGCAAAACTTTGGGTGCTGGGCGCTGGAGATGGCAGAGCCGCAGGGTGCAGGGGGCTTGGGGCCCCGAAGCACTACTCGGAGAAGCCCGATCAGGCACATCCACTCTGGATGGGATAGGACCGAGAAACAAGCCTCCTTCACGTCTGAGGCCTTATGAATCGCCGGGTCTGTTTGTTACAGCAGCTAACGCCGCCCTCACTCACACGGCGATCGCACACGGGGCTGTGAAGGCAGAAAAAAATCTAGGTTCGGCATCCAGAAGCTGTGTGATCTGAAGACGTTACAAAGACCTCTCTGAGCCTAATTTCCCCAGATGGAAAAAAGGAACTAAGATACTTGGGAGGATTAATCTGGACACAGTACTCAATGGGTGTGGCATCTTCTGACCATCTAGCGACGGTTGGCTACTACGCACGCTGTCATTATGGGCCACGTCCTGTCCGCCACCAGAAGACGGCAGGGCACGGAGACAGGAGGTGGGTGGCTGTGAACTTATCAGCCTCAACGTTCTACGTTTCCTGAATGAGCGAACAGGTGAACTAGCGAACATCCTTGGCAACGTCGCCTTCGATGAGGATCAGGCATGGGAAGGCCCCCCCTCCCCTTGGGGACAGCACGTGTCTGTGACTCAGCTTGCTCCCCCCCACTCCCTCCCCCGCCCCCACCCCCGGTCTTGGCAGAGTGGCTTGTGCAGGAGATAACTCAGTAAATGTTTGCTTGTTACCAGATGCAGGTAAGCGATGCCAACTGAGAAAACATAGTTTATTCTCATGAATGAATGAATGGATGGATGAATGAATAACTTTTAACATTACATCCCAACTACCTAAGCCAGGGCAGGGCACAGAGTATAGACTGGCTCAGTATTTATAGAATGAATTTATAATATCTTTTTTTTTTTGGACATGAGCAGCCTTCATTTATTATTCTACTTCACTCAAAAACCCTCATGTCAGTTTTTAGAATAAGACTGACAAAAGGGAGAAGGAATTTATTTATTTATATTTTGAGGAGGGGAGAAGATGTTGGAAAATGGGGACGTGACAGGTACACGTCTTAATAGCAGCTCGAAAAAATGCGCTTTACACTTTCAAGCCAGGCCGGGCTCTCTGTGGGCTGGGCCTGTTACTTACATGCCCCGAGGACCCGAGCAAATGGCGTAATCTCCTGTGGTCCCCACCTTCACATCTGTAAAACGGGTGTAGCACAGACAGCTAACACCCCATCTCCCTCCCCTTCCGTCCGATCATAGAAGAGAAAGTGGGTGTGTCCAGCCAGGAGGACACTTCTGGACACCCCTGGCAGCCAGGGGGATGAGGCACCCCACAGTTTAAGACGGGGGTCGGCCAGCTTTTCCTGTAAGGGGCAAGAGAGCAAACGTTTTGGGCTCTGTGGGCCACGTGGTTCTCTGCTGTTCGTAGTGTGAAGGCATCACAGACCTGACCAAATGCGTGTGGTGCGTTCCAATGAAACTCGACTGACAAAGCAGGAGTGGCCCATGTGCTATCATTGACCGACCCCTGGTTTAGGAGACACTCAGCCTACTAAATATAGTCTCAGCCTTCCAGAAATTCTGCACCGTATGACCGCACAAGCCACCAAATCTTAGAACACACGTACACAGGTGTGTGTGTATATATATATGTGTGTGTGTGTATGTGTGTGTGTGTATGTGTGTGTGTATATATGTGTGTGTGTATGTACTTATATATACACACACACACATATACACACATATACATATATTCACACACATATATACACACACATATATACACACACACACATATATATACACACATACACATATACACACATACATACACACACATATACATATGTACACACACATACACATATATACGCACACATACATACACACATATATGCATACACATATACACACATACATACATATATGCACACACATACATATATGTACACACAACATACACACATATACACACATATACACATATATGCACACACATACACATATACACACACACATATATACATATATACACACATATACATATATATACACACATACACATATACACACACACACACATATATACATATATATACACACACATATAAGCACACACACAAACTCACACATATATATGTATGCTTTTATATGGTGTGTGTATATATATATATGTATATATATGTATGGTTTTCTAATTTATAACCGTTCCGTTTCCCTCAAATTCTCCCCATTTCCTTTTACATCGACTCTTTCCTGCCTTGAACCGCACCCCCACGGGCTACGTCACTTCCTGCTCCTTCTTCTCTCGCAGGGCTGCCTCCGTAACTTGCACGACCCGCTACGAGTGACAGCTGGGGGCCCCTTGTCCCCAAGTTAAGAGTTTCAAGAGCGTGAGAGCAGAGCAGGAAGTCAGGCACGGCCTCCTGGCTGTGGGCTCCGTGTGCTGCCCAAGGCTGCCCGTCCACCCATGAAGCCGGCCCTGCCCATCTCTACGATCATCATCATCCAGCCTAGAAAGCTGTCCGCCTCACTTCCTGACAAGTGCAGAAACTCGCCACCTGCTTGCTGGTTTTGCACGCCACAAGAAGAGGAGGAAGGAGGAGCAGAAAGAAAAAAAGAAAGAAAGAAAGAAAGAAACTTCATTTTCTTTCCGCCTATTACGTGTCAGACAGTGAAATGAGATGTAATTATGCTGTGACATTTCCAGCAGCAACTATGTTCCAGTGTAAGCAATTAACACGGGCGCTTTCGGCAGGCTGGGAGATATGACTCGGAGACTGTGGCGAACCACGACGCCCCGTGGATAATAAATGACGTGGACTCGCATCTCAGTGGCCCGCGAGGACCACAGTTCAGATTTCCCGATGGGAATGGACTGGGCGCTGGTTAACCGTCTGCCGGCTTCATGTGGCTTGGGCGGGTCGGGATCATGGGCTCTTCAGGGTTATCGGAGGGACTTATTTACCTGGCCCTGAGAGCACCTGCCTCCCTCACCTGCGTGTGTAAGTTTCAGCCGCTGGAAATCCACATACGGCAAGGGGTTTGTAGGAGACCCTTGGGGGTGGACAGCCTGAGAACAGGGCCTGTACTAGGACCTTTTGCCTTTGGGGGTCGTCACGGTGTCCTGTCTTTGCTGACGTCCCAAGGTTTAGAGGAATATACGCCTGGATGCGTGTCCCCACCGTGTCATCCAGTCTCGAGGGAACCAGAGCTGCCGGCAGCCTGTGGGCTCGGCACCCCGAGCTGATGAAAACGCCCACGGTGAGAAGGAGGGGTTGGAGGCCAGGATTATGTATAAAGGCTTCGGGGGGTGGAGGGGGGCAGGCAGGGTTTCTCAACCTTGACGCTACGGACATCGTGGGCTGGGCAGTTCTCTGGGCAGGCTGTTTTGGCATGAAAGAGATAGTCGCTAACAGTTAGCCGCTGTGTATTCAGTCATGTACGAGATAAATGGCTACCGATCCCGGTGACACCGTGACGGGTACCGGGGATGCCGAGAGGCGTAGCCACTGTCCCTGTCCCCACACTGTGGGAGCTAGAAAAAAAATCACAGCCAGTCTGATATGCGAACCGACAACTTCAGCAGCAAAGAAACTTGCTTAAAACAGAGACACGGGGACACGGGGGCTTATGGGAAATGCCCAAACCCTCAGGACTCGTAGGTGACGCGTAAGTGGAGTCAGAATTTTCCGGGAAGACACATGTGAGAATGGGCATCCCGGGCCCTGCTCACTACACAGAGCTTCGGGCTGCCGGGGTGTGAACCCCACGGCACAGGTGGGGGCAGAAGGGCGGCCGCAAGGGCCGAGCCAGGCAGGCAGAGGGGGCCGGGGGTGAAGGCGACTGGAACAACAGTGACACTTTCCCCGATTTTGCCTCCTTTAAGCACAATTCCTCCTCATCTGTGGTCTGCATATGTTGTCAGTGTGTCCGCCACGCCGCCGGCTGCCCCAGGCTGTCAGGACGCCCCTACCCACGCATCTCCCCTGCTCTGCTCTGCAATGCTCCCCGCTTCTTGGGGCCTTTGCAAATATAGGCTGACATCAAATGAGGGCGGATTACTAAGGCCCCAGTCCTTTCCAACGTGCCTCTCCCAACCTCGAAGCCACCACGAGGACAGACGCAAGCCACAGGAATCCTGCCTCCCCACCTGGCCTCAAGGCAAGCCGACCCCCAGCTTCAGATCGCTGCGAGAATGAGGGCAGCGCTGGGAGACACGCTTCGTCACAGGGTGAGCCCTGCTCGCCCTGCTGAGACACGGTGAGGGGCGGGAGCTGGGGCCGGGCCTGGCAGAGCAGCAGCCCGGCTCCCCGCTGCCAGCCTGGGCCAGAGGCGTACTCCCTGCAGAGGCCGGCAGAGGGTCAGCTAGGAAGGTGAAGGGCTGGAGGCTTTCGGCACGCGCACCAAGCAGCTGGCTGGCAGAGAATGCCTGGCTTTGGTGCAGGGCGGGCAGGATGACGGCTCCTGGGCCCGCCCAGCCCTGCATAGAGGTTCTGCTGAGCTCACGCTCTGTTTGACATTAAAATAGTTGTCAGCTGCCTCAAGTGATGTCAGAGGAAAATTTAGATTTCTTACTTTACCAAAAAAAAAGATGGGAGGCGTGAGTAAGCCCGGGCCTGGGATCCATGTGGCCACAGGCTGGGGCTCTAGCCGGGGCCTCTGCCATCGGGCTGGCCACCGTCTGGGCTGGCCTACCTCCCGGCCGCCCAGCCCTGCCGGGCCCCCTCAGGGCGTCATGTGACTCTTGCGTTAAGGGACAGCAGCAGTACGTGAAAATGCCGGCGCCGTGCTGGTTAAGAGCGTGCATGCGGGAGTCCTTCCGGCAGGCTCGGCTGCACATCTCGGTTCTGCCTCCGGCTGGCCGGGTGACCTCGGGCCAGGGACAGACTCCCTCTCGGCGGAGCTAGCTTCCTCTCAGGCTGAGCGAGGCTGCTGATGACGGCGTGCCTCCCATCCTGAAGAATTCAACCAGGCCACCCAGGAAACGCACTGTGAGCTGTGTCCGCAGTGAGGTGGCCCCCGTTCGTCACCCCCCATCGTGAGACGCCTGAGATGACGGGAAGAACGCGGTGACTTGCCCAAGAACGCCTGGCTCGTGAGGGACAGAGGAGTCTGGGGACAAAGGCAGACGGCCCGCCTCCGGCATCCAAGGTCATGACCTCTCTAAGCGGTGCACTTCCGAGGCCAGCTACGTTCGTTGGAAAATGATCCCTCCATTTCTGCACACCCCCCTTGTCCCCGCATCTCGTGACTATTCAGTTATGTCCTTGCCTCTCCCGCTGGGCTGCGAGCAGCTCAAGGTCTTGTGACAGCGGTCTCTGCGTAGCCAAGGCTTGGCACGCGGCCGTGCCCTGTCACCTGTTTGCTTAATGAATAATAAATGAACGCCTAATGAATCAATGAGCCTGGTGAATACATAAGCACACGAGGAATCAATCAAATCAGCCACCGGGTATGGAGTCGATAAAAACCACAAAGAATTAATAAGATCCGTTCACTGACTCCGTCCCCCGTCCCCTCCCCCTTTTATTATTATTATTATTATTATTATTATTATTATTATTATTATTATTATTATTTTGACATTTCTAAAACTCTCTCCTGGATCGTTATAGATTTCACAGCAGCACGCAAAGAGCCCGTGGCTGGGGAATCTAGCAAGCCAAGCCCCGTGATAAATACAAAGAAAATAAGCCCTTTTCTTCTCGCCCCCCGGCCCCAATCGAAGGCTCAATACTACCGCGGGCACACGGGCCCGGTGTTCCTCGGTGCAAACCCACAGTAAATGATCACTTATCCCTCCGAGAGAGGCGCCTGTATGCAAGCCTGTACTGGTTATTACCCTATCCTCGTAAAATGGATTATGCTCTAGTAATGAGTGTGACCACGGTGGGTTTGCTGGCGGTGTAACCAATGCGTGCCTCCACTGCGATTGAGCAAAAGCAGGTCGCGAAAGCATCATTTGATCTACGCCTTGATTAACTCGGTGCCATTTGTCTTCGGGTTATTTTAATGATCTCCCGTCATGAGCAAACGGGGAGACTCCCTGGAAGTAAAAAAAAAAGAAAAAAAAAAGGAAGGAGAGTCATCTCGCTCCGTTTTATTGCGTGTGGAAAAATAGCTTATTCCAATTTGGTTGGGGAATGGAGGTTCCTGACATCTAATTAGATGTAATTCTGGTTTTTCAGAAGGAAAAGACTCCCTTATCCCAGGCACACCAGACAAAGCGATTCAAGTCCAGATGTAAGATTACATGTGTTGAAGGTAGCCTCGAGTTTGCAGAGGCAAATCCCTATCATGAGCGTGCTTGGGTATTTTTAAATTTTTTTAAGACCTACTATGTGCTGAGCACTCAGTAGGTCTTCTTCCCAGCCCTTCCACTGATCCTGCAAAGGGAGGTTACTGGTATGTACAAATAGGGCTCAGAGAGGCCAGAGACCTGCCCAAGGTCACATGGCTAGAGGGTGACAGCAACAGGCTCTGTACTCGGAGTGTCCCATGCCAGGGCCCCTCACTGTCCCTCATACGCCTGAGAGGGACCATTTGTCCTTCAAGTCCTCCAAGACATGCCGAGACGACACATGTGGGATTCTCTAAGTGGGGAACTGTGACAAATGCTGTCACAGCAGTTCCTTTCAGGGCTGTGTCTCTCTCGGTCACAGAGCTTTGGGGCTGAGCACACACTTGCCTGGTGGCGTCTGCAAGTGTTTCCAGAGACGTGTTGGTGCACGTGCACCCGGGCATCGTCCTCCGAGCAACAACCTCTGTCCAATCCCGGTTCCTAGGTGCCACCAGCCCTGTCCGTTAGCCACGTGCCTCGGTCTCCACTATGTGGGTGGGGGGAGGGGGAGGACGAAGCCACTGAGGGGTGGGGGAGATTCTTAGAGGAAAGTGGTGGGTGCACGGGTTGACGGGATGGCTTAACCTCTCCTCACCCTGGGAGTTCCGGAAGCTCGTCCCCACCGTGCTGGGAGTGGTCCCCCAGTCATGCCATCCACTGCCGCTGGGCCGGAAACGCGAAGGCCACAGGGGCCAGCTGGCAACCTGATGAGTGAGGAGGCCTTGGACCGAGGGGTGGGGACAGTGAAGGAGGGATGCCACATCCCGCAGGAAGGAGGTGACCTTTCTTAGCGACAGACCAACGTTGCTATGGGTGGCACTCTTGCCTTTGGGTTCCGGGTCTTCCCGTTAATTCCGAGAGGGAAGCTGGGAATCTCGGCTTTGAAATGAGGACCCCCGATCTTTAATTATTAGCAACCGATTCTGAAAAGTTAAACACCAGACGGGGACCTGCCAGTTTGCCGACGCGAGCCCGAAGGCCGAGAGTGAAAGCCAGAGAGATGGCTACTGAGACGCAGGGAAGGCGCCTGATCTATTCGTCACCGTGACCGGCTGCTGTCACCAGCTGACACGGACGCTGCAAAGGAAGGCTCAAGGTGGGGAGGCTGGCAAAGCTCGCGTGCGTCTGAGATGCCCGTGGGACACCTAGGCGGGTCCTCAGCATCTTTTTTGGGGAAAAAGTGCAACCTCGCGATGGATTTGTAGGTTCTGGAACTCTGGGGCGAGGCCTGATTTGGGAATCGCCAGGATTTAAGACGCCGTTCAACGCAGAAAAGCGAGCGGGATAAAGAACCACCTTCCGGAGAATCTCGTTCGGGGATTTAAAGCATTCAAGGTCCGAGCACGCGTGACCGTGCGTGCGGGTAACAAAGCTTGGTGACGCTCAGACGTCAGTGTCCACAAGTGTAAGTGACAGCCCTCAATAAATGACATCTACGGACGCTATTCTTCTTTGGAGGGGCTCCAGAGTCAGACCTGTGTTTCATTTTTTTCCCCCCCATTCTCATTCCAGAAATTATTCATTCTTTTTTTTGTTTTTTGTTTTTTTTTGCAAACGGAACTTCCTCACCCCACAAGCCTTGCAGCAGTTCCTGCCCGTCCCTCCCCCACGCCCGAGCCTAGCGATGTGTCATGGTGGACGATACCAGCGACATTCTGGGTATAATAAGATCAATACCCTCTGTCCCCGCGGGCAGGGACATGGTTTTGCGAGACCTTTCTCGCGGCTGCGGGGAGGGCACACGTGACGAAGCAGGGCCCGGCTGGCTTGCAGACGAGCTGTGTGTGACGTGTGCCAGCAGCCAAAGGTCTCTTCCTTCCTGAGAGACGTCGGATGTGGTGCTGCATCAACGTTGCTCGCTGGCCTTCGGGAAGTGATGACCCGGTATCCGTCTGGGTCCGATTCTGCTCCCGGTGAGACCACGGCAGTGCCACTGCTCTGTGCAAAAAATCCAGGGGCTGCTCCGGGGTCACCTGGGTGAGAGACACTGCTGTGTTCAGCCACTTCTGGACAAGCTAGCTGACGGCCAGAGGTGGGAGGCCGGCCCCAAACTCCTCGGAACGTTGCTGTTCATTCGTTAGCCGCTCGACAAACATTCGCCGAGCGCCCGCTGTGTGTCAGGCGTCCCGCCTGCGGAGAGCATCTTTCCCGTGAGCGCAGGTGTAACCGGGACGCAGGCCGGAGGGTTTTTATAAGGAGCTAAAACTCAGAATTTTTTTTTTTTCCCTCTGAGTTTCCCATTCATGTCCCCCAGCCCCGAAAGTGAACTGAACACCTTAGCCATGCCTTGGTAAGCGTGTAATGTATTCCTGTGAGCCGGTTCTGAAGGTGACCGCAGGACACGTGGGGACAGACACCGGACGGACACAGGAAGCAGGGGCGCTGTCTCAGAACGGGAGTCGGCAAGCTGCTTCTGTAAAGCGATGCTAGAAACAGCTTTGCTGCAACGCCTCCTCTCTGACCGTGGTGAGCTTGGGAAACAGCCTTTGTCGATATGTAAATGAAGGGGCATGGCCACGGCTTTAGGAAAGCAGGAGGCCGCCCTTGCACTTGGACCAGGGACCCTGTCTTAGAGGAATCGGGTGACCCCATGGTCGAGACATCGGACGTGGGCTTTCGTGATGTTGGACCGCGCTAAGGGGCTTCCACAAGGCCCTGCCGGACGAGACCCCTTGGTCTTCACGCCCCCCACCCCCGTGCACCCCAGGGCGTCTTAAGCTTCAGCCGCAGGCGGGCTTCGCCCGGTGCCCGCCTTCGCGACGCTGGCACGAGCCGTTCTGCCTGTGTGCAAAGCTCCACCTGGACGGGCCTCCAGGCCGGCTCAGGAACGAGGACATTCTCCCCACACCCGCTGGCTTTGGCAACACGGCCAAGGACTTCACACTGTCTTATCCACCTTCACGGCAGCGAGGCGGGTGCGGTCATCCGCCCCGTTTTCCAGACGTGATCAACGGTAGGCTCCGTTTCACGTGGGCACCCCGGCCCCCGCGGGTCCTTCTGGCGAACAGTCCAGGTGTCGCTCCTGAGTCTTCTCTCCATCCTTCATCGTCACGGCCAACCCGTTGCCCGGTTCTGTCAAATCTGCCTCCTGAGTGGTCCTCACCTCCAGCCTTTCCTCCTCCTTAATTAAACCCACTGCCGTCTCTTACCTGGGCTGTCCCGAAAGCATCCTCATTGGACTCTCTGCCTATAGATGGCAACTCTTCGAATCCATCTGTCATCCATCTGATCTACGCATCGTTTCATCCATTCATACATCTATCCCCTCATCCATCGTTCTGTCCGTCAACCCTGGGCACCCACTGTGCGTTAGGCGGGGGTAAGTGGCAGATAGAGCCTCTCTTCTTGGGTGTTTAGATGCTAAACAAACAACCACATAAACACATGTGTGTCACAGGCTGGAATAAAACCTCTCCAAGGAGAGGTTCCCCTGAGAAATCGTCCCTGGATTTGAGCTCTGATCCGGGGAATGATACAAGTTTGCCGGGAGAGACACACGAGAACAGGGGTCTGGACGGGGAGACCAGCCTGTGGAAAAGCCTTTGGCTGATGTTGGCTTTCTCTGGGGGCTGCAGCATGCTGGGCAGGGGGGCGGGGACCCCTGGGACCGTGAGCCATGGGGAAAGAAGCGGCAAGCGTGACAAGGCTGGAGAGAGGGGTGGGGGCAGGTCACAGGGGGGCCTCGAAGACAGACTCGCCCTAGCGGCCATGGGCAGCCTTCGGCGGGTTGTCACGGACAAGCAGCGACGTTCAAAGCACATTCTACGAAGGACACCCGCTCACCGAAGGGAAAGGGGGTGGGGGAGGTAGATTAGGGTAAAGGGGATCAAATATACGGTGACGGAAGGGGACTTGACTTTGGGCGGGGACACACCGTGCAGTACACAGACAGATGATGTGTTACGGAATCGTACACTCGAAACCTATGTCGTTTTATTAGCCAATGTCACCCCAATAAATCTGGTAAAAGAATAAAGAAGAACATTCCGGATGCAGAACGGAGGCTCACGTGACAGAGCGGGGGAGGAATGGACGAGTGAGGGACATCCGGGAGAAAGAACCGCAAGGTCTCAAACGCAGGACGAGATGTGAGAACGAGAAAGGGCTCCTAAAAATCTCTTCCAGGACAAGGCCCGAGCCAGCCTCGGTCACCTGAGCTCCTCGGAAGGGACTGCTAATCCCAGGGATGACGACAGTGAGGGGACAGTTAATACTGCTCTAGGACTGTTCATCGGCGTCATGCACTTTTTTGAATTGCCCCGTGTCCCCACCAGAGTCTGTATTCTTGCAAGTTCCAGATTTAGACATCGGTTTCTTAGCATACAAAGCCCAACCCGCCACAGAACGCACCCCATGTCTGCACGCGTGGGATGCAAAGGCCTCAACGGGACAGCAGAACCATGCTTGCGGGTTCACCGCAAGCTCGGGGAGGAGCGCTGGGTCAGGTTTTCCTGGGATGTGCAGTGTTTTCTGGGTTTTCGAAAATGATGTGCCTCGTGCTGCTTGCGTGATTCAAGAAATCGTAACGAGCATGCTTTCCGCGTGATCGGAGCAAGTTTTACCGACGACAGGGACACGCTGGCTCTCCTGCCCGCTGCCCTGTCTTCCTGCCACGTCCTCTTGGGCTGCTGGAAGGGTCACAGAAGCAGGCGCCCAGCAGCCTCGCGGTTAATCCCGCAGGCCTGTCCCCCTGTCCCCCCTCCCCGCCTCCTGACCTGCAGCTCTCTCCGAGGTGAGCGATTAATTTGCACTTTGTGGCTCATCCTCCATTCTGACTTAGGGACGCGCAAACCCTCCCCGAAATCCTGAAGAACGAATTAGTTTACTAATTTCGCCATTAAAGGGTTTATCAAAGCGAGCACCGTTTCCACCGTCCCGTAATCAATCACCATTTCCCGTGTTTATCTCCCATTCCGTTCTTACCACGATGGGGTCCTCTCCACGCCAATTTGCCCGGGGCGCTTCCTACATCTGTTCTAAATTACGTTATCATTGTGTAAATTTCACAGCCATTAAAAAAAGCTTCTAATAATACCAGCCAGGATGGCTGACGTGGTATTAAAAAAATTGGATTCAATTCCACGGGGTAATAAATGGTGACCTAAATCCAATCTCTCATGGGTGACTGAAGGGATACAATGAAAAATGATCGCTTTGTCTTGTCGTTTTTACGGCACAAATACACCGCGGCAGCTGAAAACCAGCAGGGAGAGGAGAGGCAGCCAGTGAGGTTCGATCGTGTCTCTCTCTCTTGTTCATCTATCGCAGTGCTTAGCGCCCGCGTGGGGTGGGACTGGCTGCTTGACAGGTATTCGTTGAATGAATGAATGAATGAATGAATGAACGAATGAAACGCATTAAATCTATTTAAGAGTGCGGGGTGGGGAGAATGGGGTTCCCATTCAGGACAGTTTCCACGGTACTCCTGGGGTTGTCCTAATTCTCACCCAGGTGCATAAAAACCAGGAGAATGTTAACATCAGGGCTTCACTCGCTCGCTGACCAACAGGTACTTGAACTGAGTGTCCAGCACAGGGCCAGGTGCTGGGAGAATCTGTGATTCTTCTCTGACTTATCAAAAAATGAACTTGCCAACCATAGCGCTTGGATGATTAGTAATCCCACATTGCCTGTGACACTCGCGGCCATGACGCCCGGCCTGCCTGCGTCTCTGCGTGCGGGGTGAGGGAGGGAGTGGGGGTCGTTAGGGGAAGAGTGGGTACAGGAGCCTACGAACTCCAGGGCTGCGCCAACATCTGGGCCCCAGAAACTCAGGACACTGAGTCACCCCTTTCCCCAAAGCCTCCTCCAGCCTTGAACAAAAGGGAAGCCGTCTAATCCGTCTCTCCACCAAGCTGCTCCAAGCAGTGGTCCACGAATGCCCAGCTGGACACCCCCCCCCCCCAGTCCCCTAGTCTCCAGATGTCACCGTGAGCACATAGAAGAGAAAAAAAAACAAAACCCTCACCTAACCGTGATCCTCTCGTCTCCACAAACTCAGCTCAGCGAGTGCCTGTTTACGCCCCAAGTTTCCAGAAAGGGGCTGGCGTCCTCGTCCTCCTTCCGCCCTGCACCTTTCTGCTGTGCTTTCGGGCTTGGCGGCGAGGGAACAGACACACACACCCTCGTGACAAGTCTGAAAGTGAGTGAGTGGCACGACGAGGGCGCAGCTGCCCGCAGCACAGCGTTCCTGGAGGAAGTGAGCAGGGCGGAGAAGGAGGCGGACGGGGGTGGGAAGGGGCACCGTTGATATCCCCATATCCGCACAGTTAGCTTTCGAAAAAAGGCCCCGTGGGGGCAGCTGGCTCTCTTGACGGGTTCACGCCTGGGAGAGTGGGGGGGAAAGGCTAAGTGGAAATGGCCTGTTGGGGTTCACCTCCTGACGGGAAGCCACCCCAACGCATGTGTCCCACCGGGTACGGGTCCAAAAGAACGGAAATCGGGACCTCAAAGGGATGTCCGCTCCCTCGTGGTGACTGCAGCCCTGCGTGCCATGGCCAGGGGGGTGTGAACGCGCCCTAAATGCCTATCGATGGAGGGAGGGGCCCGACCGACTGCGATTCAGCCTCAGACAAGGAGAAAATCCTGCCTTTGGCAGCGACACGGATGCACCTGCAGGGCATGATGCTAACTAACGTGAGAAAAACAAGAACAAAACGAAGAAAACCAGACTCAGCAGGATAAGTACTGAATGATCCCGCTTCCATGAGGCATCATTCAGTACTCATTCAGAATGGGCGAGCTCTGAGAGGCAGAGACCGGAACGGGGGGTGCCAGGGGCTGGGGGTGGGGCACGGGGCTCCAGGGGTGTGCAGTGTCTCCTCCTGGCGCCCTCTGCTCCAGCCCCCTGACCTCCTGGCGGCTTCGGGAACACGCGGGGCCGTTTGCTAGGGCCGTCTCCTTCTCCCTGTCATAGCGCCCTCGCTCACTCAAGGTCTCCCTCAAGGTACCCCTCCTCCTATCCCGTCACCCTGCTGTGTCTGTCCATCACGGATAGACAGACCGCGGACTGTCGGTCTCCGGGGTCACCTGACATCTCCGGTCTGCACGCCGCCCAGAGGCCCCACCAGCAGACGCTGCGCCCCGAGCTGGGCTGCGTGGAGGCGGCTATGTGAGGACGGGGCGATCTCGGCTCTCATCCCCGGCCAAGCCCCCGAGTCCTAGTGGGAGGGTGGGCGAACCACAGCTCTACCCACCTCACGCTGGCATAGCCAGCCCTCGGACCAGGCACAGCTTTAAAATTTTTAAATGGTTGGGGAAAAAAAAAAAGATCAAAAGAATGCCGTTTCGTGACCCATGAAGGGAAATGCGCATTTCCGTGAGTATAAATAAAGTTTTATTGGAACAGAGCCACGGTGGTCGTTTACTTGCGTGGCTGTGTTCACGCAGAGCATTTCTGTGATGCCCCGGCCGTGGACACTGAACGTGGCCTGCTGATTTTTTTCTGGGCTCACCACGGGCAGCCTCCTTCTCTTCTCTAAGAACCCAGGGAACACCTGAGGGGCCAGTGAACCATAACCGAGGCCCTCCCTTGGCTGGGCTTTGTGCCTCCATCAGCAGGAGAGGAGAAACTGGTCCAGCTGGGGTCCCCCGTGGACCTGGCCTTTTAGGGGGTAAGTCCCATGGGGCGTTCGGGTCTCAGCGCATCACCCTATTAGAGCTACAGCCTTTCAGCTTCTCACAGCTGGTCCCCGATTTTCTCATCGTGGGAGAAAGCACCGCCTCTAGCTGACAGATGGGGAAACAGAGGCGCAGGCAAGCCCCAGGGCGCGCAGTGGCCGGGTGGACAGCCACATCCCCGTATCCCTCCGTCCACGCCGGCCGTGTCTCCACGCTGTAGGCTGCGGGGGCATGGGAGGGGGCCAGCCCTGCCACAGCTGACGGTGCCATCTGTCAGTCCCTCTCTGCAGTGGGCAGCCAGCCTCCCCTCGCCACCTCCGTCCAGAAGCCCATTTGTCCAGAGCCTCAGGCCCCCTGCAAAGGCTGCTGGGTAAAGCCACAGACAGCTGCCTTTCTGTCAGAAACTCCTTTCCTGCCCACCCTCACTCTGACTCCCGAGCTGGCTTCCCCGGTCACGTGCAAAGGCCTGCCAGCGTGCTGCCCATCAGATGACTCAGAAGTGACGGGCCTTTGCTTGTCACTCATTGGTCAGCGGCTCAGGCCCCTGGGTCCCGCTGAGGCGGCAGCCCACCCTGTCCCCACCCTGCCGACGGCTTCCTCCTGCACATCCCATCCGAGCTGCGGTCACAGCTTCACCTGGCATGGCAAAGGGGGAAGAAGTGTGGGAGGGACCAGGGTCACTCAGGACGGAGGGCGGCTGGGGGCTCGTGAGGGCCGCTGGAGGGACCTTCCTGAGATTTAGGCAGAAGTGTTGCATTCCCCAGCTCCTGGCACCAGAAGGCCTCCGACGGGCTGAATGGGCTTTATTAGTTGTGACGTTTATTGGGAAAGCCACCTGTGCCCCTCCCCAGGGTCGATGTACCCCCTGTGGCTAGGGCCTCTGAGGGAAGGTGTAGTCTGGGAAGGCTTCCCTGAGGAGGCGGCATTTAGGCTGAGATCTTGAGTGGAAGGGGGCCAGGGAGCGCATGAGAGAATACCCCGGGCACGCAGGGCCTGGGCATGCAGCTGGGCCACAGCAGTGAAGGCAGAACCGGGATTCGAGATCTGGGGCCTGGGGGTCTTAGGATATAAAACGACTTTTTTCCAGCCCAGGCCACCCTTGGCCTTCCAGCTGACACGGTGTCACTTCCAGGAAACGCCGTGAGGTCCAGCTGGAGGGACTGGAAAGCAACAGGGGGCCCAGGGAACTGTGGGGAGTCGGGGCGGCACTGCCCGGCTGGGGTTAGAAATAAGGGCTCTGTGGCCAGCTGGGCCCCCCGCCCAAGCTCACTGCACCTCACTCCCAGCGTCACTGGTGGGTGGGTGGTCTGCGATCCCTCCTTCCCTTGTCAAAACGTGTCCCCATTCCAGCTGCCATCTCCTGGGGGGGGGGGTCTAGATGCTTCCTTTTTCCCCAAGGGGCGCTGGGGTGAGGGGGCAGGAGGCGCCCAGTCTGGCAGGACTGGGGTCCTTTACAGGAGTCCATAGTTAGCATCTATTTACTCTCTGAATTTCTCCGACGTCGAGCCCAGAGGAACTGCGTCCTGCCTGCTATTCACCATCTGGCATCACACGGGCTGAAGTCTGGCCGATGCCAGGCGGTGCGGACGCCTGAGTGTGCGTGCGCACGTGTGCACACGTGGATTCACACGCATCTCGCACCTCCCTCCCTTCCCGCTTCCGTTTCCTCGTTCGGCGGGAGCTAAGAGGACCACTGGGCCGGAGCTCAACTCGCCCCCTGAGTGGAGGGAACGCGGGTGTCACCGATTCCAGGATGAGAAACACAGCGTCTCTGTATGGGGTGTAATTACATCTTAGCTTTCCGCAGAAGAATAGTTTACGGCTTAAACGCTATTAATTGTGAGCCCGTTTTGTTCCACGGGAAAGTTGTTCATTGATAACACCCCGATTAGGGTTATTTTGCAATTAGTCTATTCACAGTAAATTTATTGCAAGAGGGGGAGGCCGTGGCGCGGCAAATTAAAAGCATCGCCAGGGCTGGGGGGCGGGGAGGTGGGTGCAACGGCTCTTAACACGCTGGTCTTATTAACGAGCTCGGAGGCCCCTGGAGGCTGTGTCTCCTTGGCTGCTGCAGCAAAGGCTGTGCGGGGGACCCCCGAGAAGCTCGCTGGCATCACATCGCGACGCTGGGCAAGTCTGACCAGCGGAGGTGTGGGAGGGGACCCCCTGGCCTGGGCTGGCAACGCCCGCCCTCCTGCTTGCAACACCGCTGGCGACAGGGAGATACGGCCTCCAGGCTTCAGGGTGTGTCCCGGGGCTGAGCTGGAGCGCCACCGTCAGCCCCCGGAAACGGAAGCGTCTTCTGGAGGAAGGCACGAGCTCGGCCGCCCGCGTGGCAACACCAGCCCCGCCGCCCACCAGCTGCGCTCCTCCGGCCAGGACCTCGAGGGCTTCGAGCCGCCCTCTCCTCATCAAGATGGGGGGGACGGTGCGCAAGGGAGCTGCCTCCCGGGGCTGGCGTACACGCGAGCAGAGCAGTGTCACACACGCGAGTACGCTAGGCTCCCCGTTATCCGTGGGGCGTACCTCCCGAGACCCCCCAGGTGCTGACACCCGGCAGCCCAGAGAGTCCTGGACCCCGTAAGCACGATGAGTTTTCCCGTGCGGGCATCCCTGTGGTCCAGATGGGTCAGCCGCAGGAGGCAGGGACGAACGACTAACAGACGATACCATCGAGCGGCGGTGACGGTGCGCTGTCATAAAAGTGCCGTGAACGTGGATGGAATGAAACGAGGGTGATCTGAACGTGACACCGTGAGGACGGTCCTCTACCCGATCTCCCCCCACCGCCCCCGGACTGCTGCTCAGCGACCGGCGGGCAGGGCGCGCCCGGCCGTCTGCGGCGGGGGAGACGCGGGACGAAGGGAGGAATTGCGCCCCCAGTGGGACGGAGAGGGCAAGGCAGGCGGGAGATTTTATCACAGGGCTCGGCACGGAGTGCCGTTTAAAACTCATGCATCAGTGGTTTCTAGAATTTTCCATTTCATGTTTTCAGACACGCAGTTGACGCGGGGTGACTGAAACCTCGGGAAACGGGCTCGGGGAGGGTGGAGGGGGGCACCCCAGCAGCCCCCCCCCTCCGATGCTTCTCTGCCAGGCCTCCGCACCGGTCAACGGAAGATGTTGGAACCGTCTCCCTCCCCTCACTTATTATTTCTACACTCCACCCGCCGAGTCCCGCCGAGGAAAGACGTCGGGACACCCTTGGCCGGATCCGATGAGGGTCGAAACGCAAGGGAGAAACGAACCTTTTCTCGTTCAGTTTTTCTGTTTTAAAAAAATAGGAAGTATTCTGTTCTCAAAACTGGCTGAATATTTTTTAAAAAAAGACAGAGGCACTGGAGTGTAAAAGTGACGTCGTTGCCACGGCACTGTCCCCACGCTGGGAGGCCCCGCTGGGGGTGCCCGCCACAGATGCTTCTGGGGCTCTCTGTGCACGTAGCACGCGCGGCTGCTCCCGTCACGTCCTCCCTCCCCTCTGTGACCAGTGGTCAACAGAGGGGGTCCTGTGCGAGATGGGGAGGCCTGAGTCTAGCTCAAGTTCAGGCTCGCAGGAACTGGGTGACCTTGGATACGTCTCCTCCCGCCACGGGCCTCTCATTCTTAGCCGTCCAGCGAATACTCAGAACCAGGGTTTCTCTAGGCAGGGCGGGGAGGTCTTTCGAGTCGGTGTTTTCTTGGGGGCCATTCCCATCATGCACTCCTCTCTGCATCAGCGGAGATGCAGGGGGCCCAGGAGATGCTCAGGGGACGGGGGCCGCTGGCAAAGCTTTCCTCGCCTGAATTCTGCATCCGCCGGCCCCCGGTCCCCAACCCCGCCGCCCGGGGTCAGTGCCTGTCATTCTCTGCCCTTCTGTCCCAATCCTGAGGAGATGACAGGCCCCCTCTGGTCTCGGTTACAGCTCTGATCTCTCACTGCCTGGCAGTTGAAGCGAGCTGATCTGTCACCGGTCACCAGCACCCAGAGGAGTGCCCGGCACGGGGCGGGAAGGCGGGAGAGAGGGAGGCGGGGAAGGAGGGAGGAAGGGAAGACTTAATTTTAGAGGAAAATGGGACGATGGTTTTTCAGAACGTCCAAAGTCAACGCAGCCCATTGGACACCTTCGACTTATATTCAGTTACTATCATATTCGTGTCAGGTCTGATCCCCATATCCCTCTGAGACAGAAAACACAGCGTACCGAGACAGTCCCCTCGCCTCCTGCAACGCCCCCATCACTGGAGAGGCGCCCCCTCTCCCGGCCGCGGAGGGCGGGGGCGGCGGGGGGGTGCTGGCGCTTACCTTCCAGCGGGCAGAGACGGGTCACCTTCTCAGGCATCAGCAGCCCCAGCTTGTGGCGGCAGTAGGTCTCCCCGATCTCCTGGCGGCAGTGCTTGGACTTGGCGCGGGACAGGGCCGACATGGCCTCCTTGCCCGAGATGTCGCACTTGAGGGGCTGGTCGTCCTTGACCTCGGGGGAGCCGCCCCCGCTCTTCCTGGCGTGGGGCTGGCCGGGGGGCTCCTCCCCGCGGCTGCGGTTCACCGAGGCTCTGTCGCCGGCGGGCGGCACCTCGTGGGGGCCTCTGTCCCCGGGCGAGCGTCCCCTCCCCTTCTCCTGCTCCGGCTTCCTTTTCGATGGGTCCCTCTGCCGGCCGGGCGGCTTCTTGGCCGGCTCGGGCTGCGGCTTCTGCTTCTGGGTCCTAGGCGCGAAGTTGCTGTTGTCCACGTTCTCGAAGTCTTTGGGGACCGAGTTCTCGTTGTTGCTGTCCGTCCTCACTTTCTCCTTCGGCCGGTGAGAGAGGGAGCCGCCCTGTAGAAGGCGGGGGAGAAGCACGGGAGCCACACGTTACCGAGCCATCGCGCCAAGCAGGGCAGTCCCCGGGGGGAAGCGGGAAACGGGGTGCCAGGGTCTGAGCCCTGCTTTTGGGTCCCACCTTTGCTACGGGCTTAATGTCAGCTATGACTTTTCTCCCCCTGGATGGGACTGTCCCGGCTTCCCTGTCTGGAAAGACGAGAGAGAGGTCCCCGTGAGAAACCAGGCTGCCGCAGGCCCCGAGGCGCTGCCGTGATTATGAGTCTCTCTGAGCTCGTTATTGTGGACCGCGCCTCCCTCTCCAGGCAGCCTCCCTGATTGCCCCTGCCCCTGGATGGGGGACGTTACGCCCCAGCTTCCGGTTCAGATTTCAGCAGAGAGTGCCGTGACGGTTTATGTAAGGGCCGGCGATGCCACAAGAAAGGTATCCAGGGAGAAAACATGGCCAGGATGTTACGTACATTCCACTGCCTTTACATCTTCAGAGATCTGTGCCCGTGAGAGAAATCGGACCGAGACACAGTCGGTTCTGAGGGAGCGACACGTCCCTGGGTGTTTTGAGGGGACCGGACCCCTTTACAGACGACCCCGCCAATGAATCCCGGGGGAGGCGCCAACGTGTGACACTCTTGTGTTTGAGCTTTGACTGGAGCAGAACTGATTAGGTCACCTGGGGGGGAGGGGGCGGTCAAGAGACAGACCACGGGTCACTCTGGAGACGGTGCACGAGGATCCACTGTCCTAAGCCTCGCCCTTGAGGGGACAGCCTCGGAAGCCACAGAGAAGGCCCCAGAAACCGTGGCTACAGAGACACGTGGGCCATGAGCGGGAATGCTGAGGGGGGACTCCCCCATTCCCAAATGTACCTGCAGAGGGCCCCCGAGGAAGAGAGTGGCAGGCACGGGACAGCAGGGACAGCGCCGCTGCCTGGGAGAGGCTGACACTCGGCGGACCAGGTCCCACCTGCTACCTGTTTGTCTTTGTAAATAAAGTTTTATTGAAAACCTGGCTACGCCTTGTTCATTTAGGTGTTTATCTATGGATGCTTTTATGCAGCTGCAGCAGAGGCTTCTGGCCTCTGCAAAGCCTCAAAGATCCCTATTTGGCCCTTGAAGGAAACATGTGCAGACCCCAGCTCTCCAGGAGACTGAGTTTAGAGGACAGCCCTTCCCCAAGGGTGGTGGAAGCCAGCTCTGTCTCCAGTGGTTCGGCCGTGGTCTGGGGAAGAAGCTACAGGTGGCTGCCCACTCCTGGCCCTTGCCCCATCTCCCCTGGCATCCAGCACTGATTTCTCCTATTCGGGGGTGGGGGGGAGGCCGTTAGGAAGGAGAGCTGACGCTAAGACCCCTCCAGGCCACTCTGGAAGTTGCATATCGCTATTGTTCTCATTTGACAGGTGAGGGGGCTGGCATCAGTTAGCTCGTGACTTTGCCCCGGGGAACCCAGCTAGCTGGTGGAGGAGCTGGGGTTCATGCCCGACAAGCCACGGAGCTCATGCTCTGGGCTCCCCATCCCACCGCCCACTTCCCAGAAGACACAGAGACATTCAGACGCCCGTCACCCTGTCGCCTGCGGCACGGCAGCCCGCCTCTGTACCTCCCCCTCCACTCCCACCTGGGACGGGCTCGTCACCTGCGAAGAGCCGTCTTAAACCCTACTGGGTGCCCCGCCCGGGCGCCGAGGGAGTCTGCAAGGCGCAGGACAGACAGTGTCTGGGACACGATGAACACGGTGTTTGGGAAGCGCCCGTGTCGTACAGCGCCTCAACGTCGCGAGCTCCGTCCCAAGCCCCCCCCTGCACGGCCTCACTCACTTCACCCCGCGGACGGCCCCGCGCAGGACATGCCGTGCTTTGCTCCCCACTTTCCGGCTGCATGCGCTGAGGTCCAGGGAAGGGGTGTGTCCACATCTAGATCTCGGAAGTGGAGGAGCCAGGATGTGAACCCAGGCAGCCAGGATCCGGGATCCGGCGGCCATTCCTGCCAACGCCACGCCGCCTCTGGGCCGCTGTCAGGCGTAGGGACGGTGCCCCCCGGGACACCCTGGCCAGCCACGCCGCTCAGACGCGAGGTCGCCCGACCCCCCTCCCGGCTCAGCACGGCGTCCTCTGTGTCACGTGGACGCACGGCCAGCTGAGGGGCCGTCTGCTGCTGAGCTCGGTGTCCCAGGCTTGTTCCCATCACCAAGGTGACCGAGACCACGGGGAAGGCAGGGCACTGGGGGCGAAGCCCGCACCTGCTCTCCCAGGGACCTCAGCGCCAGCGTGGTCCTCACAGGACCTTGTGCCCTATTAGGACGTGCAATTACCCAGGCTGCCGATGCCCACGGCCCGAACGGAGCCCCCCACAGCTGGCTCATCCCCGTGCACGACACGCGGCTGGCCCGGCCCGCGCTTAGAGCCACGGCCGCGCTGGGCACAGGCCGGCCCCGCCTCCACTGCACCCCGAGTCACGAGCCCGGTGCAGCTAACTGAGCACATCTATTCACGCGAACGTGAAGCCTGGCACCGGGTGTGGGAGGAGGAAGCCGGAAGGACGGAGCCGGCCTGGGAGCCAGCCTCCTCCGTCCCCTGCTCCCCAGAGGAAGGCAGGGAGCGTCCCGTCTCAGAGCGCCCCGTCTTCTCGTCCACGGGAACGGCGGTGAAGGAGACGCTCCCCGCAGAGACGTCGGTGTGGACGCGATCGATCACACGGCCGTCTCCGGTTCTAGTTCCCACGAGAGCACTGGGCACGGGGCCCAGCAATGCTTGAGTGAGTGACGCTCTCTGCGGGCGTCCGGCCACCTGGCGGGCAGGCTCCGTCCAGTCGTTCGGAGGGGCAGGGTGGCGAGGCGCGGTGCGTCCGAGGCTGGCCTCTGCCACCTCGCACGCGGCCCCGGGCACGGCGCCTGCCTTCGTGGGCCTCCGTTTACCCCTCTGTAAGACAGGCCTTCTAAGCCAGACCCTGAGCGACGGGGTTTTTGATAAGAGCTGTTGCACGGAGAGCGCTTAGTGTGACTCCTGGAACGGAGACGCTGTCGGCCGTGACTCAGTAACGTAGCTTTCATGACCCTGTGTGGGGCGCTTCTCCAAGCGTGGTCTGGGGACCCCTTCGGGGGTGTCGCCAGGGTTGGACCATTTCCGTCTTACCATGAAGACACTGTTTTCCTTCGCTCGCTCATTCTCCGATGAGCACATGGGGGCGAGGGGCGGGGGGAGGACGTGTGACTCAGCGACAGGTGGGAAGCGGAAGGGAAGGGGAGAACCCAGCTGTCTCGCGTTCAGCCGGATGTCGCAGGGATTCGCAAAGATGCAAAGCAATGCCTCTCTTTTGTTGTCCAAAAAAATATCATATTTCCGTTAAAAGTCTTTGCTTATGTAGATACGTTATTATCGTTATTTTAAGTAAGTCAATACATAAATACTTTAGGCCTGCCTTCATGTCAATCTCAATAAATGGAAATAATTGATAGATATAAGCCACATAAACTAAATCCCTTTGTGGGCGGGGGGCTCTGTGATAACGTCTGAAGGTATAAGGGGTCCCACCCGAGACCGATTAAGATTGAGAACTGTTGACATAATAATACACACTCGCAATCCTAATATCTCCTTCTGAAGGAGTAAAACGTTTAAGGCCCTTCCAGGCTGGGGGTTTCCCTCTGTGCCAAGCCTGTGGATTTATACTTCACCGGCGCACACAATAACAAGACAGAAGACAGAATCTAGGTCAAGTGGAACTGGGGTGCTGACAAACACTTTCACAGAGAGAGAGAGAGAGAGAGAGAGAGAGAGAGAGAGAGAGAGAGAGAGAGA
>PVKZ01007262.1:0-25067 GCA_004027375.1 Macroglossus sobrinus | reverse complement strand
GAGGCACGTGCGCGGGGGGCGGGGGGCCCCACTCACCCCCACTCGGGCATGAGGCACGTGCGGGGGGGCAGGGGGCCCCACTCACCCCACTCGGGTGTGAGGCACGTGCGTGGGGGGCAGGGGCCCCACTCACCCCACTCGGGTGTGAGGCACATGCACGGGGGGCGGGGGGCGCCCACTCACCCCCACTGGGGTGTGAGGCACTTGTGTGGGGGGCGGGGGGCCCCACTCACCCCACTCGGGCGTGAGGCACGTGCGCGGGGGGCGGGGGGCGCCCACTCACCCCCACTGGGGCGTGAGGCATGTGCGCGGGGTGTAGGGGTCCCACTCACCCCCACTCCGGCGTGTAGCCCGAGGACGTGAGCAGGTCGTTGCGGAAGGCACAGTGGATGGGACTCAGGATCTTCAGGTGGTGGATGACCCCCCCGGGGGACAGGTCGTTCCTCAGCGTCGTCCTCACCACCGTGTCCGTCACGTTCTGGACGCGGACGAAACGGGGCGTGAGCCAGCTCTGGGGGCAGCCCGGCCCGGGACGCTGCGCACTGCAGCCGGGGTGATTCCTTTCTCACAGGGCGGTTATGGGCCCGCGATTCCCAGCCAGAGAGCAGACGCTCGGCCAGCACGCCCGTCCGCAGCGGCCCCGAAGCCGGTGGTGCGTGGTGGCCGTGGCTGGAGCAGACACGCGGGGTCTGGGGCGCGTGCCGTTCAATGCCTTGAGTCATTGTGAAAAGCGTCTGGGACAACCCGGGCCGTCCCCTTCTGTCTTGGCGAGAAGTTTACGTGTATCGATGGGGATGACCCTGTCCTCGGCAAACAATCTGGGATGTGAGCAAATTTGCATTTCTTCCTAGCCATGCTCTGCACGACCCGTGCATAGTAACCCAACTCAGAGGCGTGACCTTAAACGTAGCTTCTTTGTAAAACCCTGGAGGTCGATACAATTTAAACCGCTTGACAAACAAGCAGAGGGAGACGCAGACGGCCAGCTGCACGCCATTGCGTCGGCACACACACGCCTCCGAGGACGCTCGGTGTCCGACACGCTCGGTGTCAGAGCCACCGCTGTCTGCGTGGACCCCAGGTCTGTGGGACACGCAGGACCCGGGAGTCCCTTCCCTCTGCACCGGGGGAACCCGACGGACGTGGCCGTAGACCGAGCAACCATCCACCCGGAGAGCAGAGGGGGCGCGCTGCTGGCTGTGGCCCCCCGCCCCACCCTGCCGACAGGGAGCCTGGCTCAGCCCGGGACCAGCCTGCGGGAGCCCCATGGGTAGGAGCTGGCCCAGCGACGGTGCTGCCCAAGCCCACCCTCCACCAACACGCGCCCCCCACGTGCTTGCGCACGCATTCACACTCACACGCATTCACACTCACATGCACACGCATTCACACTCACATGCACACGCATTCACACTCACACGCGTGCACACTCACACGCATGCACACTCACACGCATGCACACTCACACTCACACCTGCACACGCACGTGTGGACACCCACGTTCACGCACAGGCTCCTGGATTTCCTGCCCCTCCTCCCCCACAGACCCCAACCCCACCCGTGCCTCAGAATCACTGGGGGGTGTTTTGAACCCTGACCCTGAGCCCCACCCCGGGCCCTCTGCACCAGGACCCCTGCGGGGCGGGGCTCACGGCTTCTTCCTGAGCTGGGTCCCCCGCTTACAGCGACAGAACTTGGGGCGCAGAGTGTTCCTGGGCCCTGGCTGTGCGGAGGCCCGCACAGCTCGACGCCCCCACCCCGCCCGTGCCCGCGCCCGGGACTCACGCTTTGCACCAGCGTCCCGCACTCGCCCCAGCCGGCCGCCAGGAACACGTGCGTGCTGTTGCTGTCGCTCACGCCGCAGGCCGGCTGGCCCAGGTACAGGGACGACACGGGGATGGCCTCCTGCTGCAGGAAGCGCCTCTGCACGGCGAGGGCCACCCGCTCGATCTCACATAGCACGCTGACCGCGCCCGCCAGGCTCAGCCGCGGGCGCAGGCCCTGCGGCGCCGGGCTGGCCGCCCCCGTCTCCGCTGGGCTGGGGGGCTGCTCCGGGCCAGGGCCTGGGGAGGCCCCGGGGGCCTGCGTTGTGTTGTCAGAGGTTTCACCTGCAGGGCACGGGGGGCCAAAGGCAGAGGTGGGTCTGTGGTTAGGGACGGCCATGCGAGCCTGGCCGGCGGGGCCGGCACGGAGCGGTGAGGGGGACTCGGCGACGGGGACCCGCGGAACCCCTCCGTGCCCCACACCTGGGACTGCACGTTGCAGCCACAGACACACTCGCCTGCATTGCATTTCCCTGCCAGCCCGAGCTGCTGGGCCCGGCCGGGCTCGCCGTGGCCGCCATGAACCAGAAGACCGGGGACCCTCCGCCCTCCGAAGCTCCCCGAGGCTGACACTGACGCTGATGCTGAGCCCGTGGTCCTGGGATGTGAGCTGGCCGCCCTCGGGCCCCTGGGCCCAGGCTCTGATACAGCTGACGATGTTCCCGCTTAGGGTCCCCGAGTCCCCCGCTCCCGCTCCAGCTTCCTGCCTCCCCAGAGCACACTTGGTTTCGGCGCTAGAAGAGCAAGCAGCTCCCCAAAGCCGTCCGCCGTTCCTCTGGGGCTCCCTCCCCCCCGATCTGCAGGACGCGGCTCGGCCCGCCCCTGGCCTGTCCTCTACGGCCCAGCTCCGTCACCCGCCACCCTGGCAGCGGCCTCCTCCTGGCTCAAGGTGAGCGGCTCACCCATCGCTCTGCTCCTCGCCTAGCTTGTCACATGGACTCTGAGTTTTGCAAAATCATCTTTTGGCATCTAGAGTACACACCTGAGTTCACCTGTGTATTTTCTCATCTCAGGCATCGGAAGAAGCACTTGGGGCTACGAGGCACCACCCAGAGGGCTGGAGATATGTGGAAGGGCGTGAGGGGACAGAACACACACACACGTGCGCACACACAAGCATGCACACATACACACATACATGCACGGGCGTGCACATATACATACATGCATACACAAATGTGTATGCATGTGCATCTGTGCACATGTGCACACATACATCCATGTGTGTACACATGTGCATGCACACACGCATGCACACAATGCATATGTGCACCGTGCACGCGCACACATGTACATGTATGTGCCCCTGCATGCACATGTATGTCTGCACACACACATGCATGCATGCACGTGTGCATACCATGCACACATATACACGCATGCATGTACACACACGACACATGTGCATGCACAAACACGTACACATGCATAGGCACACACTCATGTGTGCATGCACACTTGTATGTACATGCATGCGTATAATACATGCATGCACACATACTCACAAGCACACACACACATGTGCAGACACACATCAGGAAACTTGCCCGGGGCATAAAAGATGCCAGCCTCATTTGGAAAAGAAGTACTTTGCAAATGAATATCCTTAAAAGAACAGACTATCTGACAGTATTCCAGAAAAGGGACTTCAGTGAGGCTACTACCTTCACAGGGTCTTCCAGAATATTCTACAGGAAGGTCGGCAGTTCCGTCCACACAGCGGCAAGTGAAGGATCCGAAGGTGTTGCGACAGGACGAGCCCGGTCCACAGTCGTCCTCCCTGCTCGCACACTCGTCATAATCTGCGTGACAGTCACAGAACGGGACAGGAAAGTGTCATCGTGGGGGGGTGACGACAGGGTGCCCACACGTGCTTTACAGACAGCCCTGTGGGACACGTGCGTCTCGGGGAGCAAACTGAGCCATCACATGGCAATGGAAGTGGCCCGTCCTGGAGAGCTCAGGAGATGGGGGGGCGCCCCGATTTTCTGCCAGGTGGGGCGGGGGCAGGTGACAGGAAGCTGCAGGGGCCTAGAAGGAGGGTCTGGTCCCAGGGCTGGCAGGGCAGCCGGGAGCTGAGCAGGTCCCCACTCTGACCCGACCTCCGCAGAGGGACCGCGACAGCAAGACGGCCCGGGGCAGAGGCCCTCGGCCCCCCCACCGCCACCCCCACGCTCGGCCACTTTGCTCGTTAACGGGGCTGCGGGTTCACGGAAGAAAGTGAGCACGAACCCGGACAGCTCAGCAGGAGCGTAAAAGCCGCCCCAGAGGCCCCTCCCACACGGAGCTGCTCTTGCTTGGCGGACGCCGTCCGTCCCAGTCCTTGAAACCACGGACTAGGACACAGCTGAGCGCCGGTTCTGAGCACGGTCGGGGCCAGCTTCCCGCCCCGGCCTCGTGTCAGGAACCGACCTCCTTCCCGATCACTGCACAGCAGCCCGTGGGGCGGACGCGCCCTGTTTACTCAGCAGCTTCCCCGCGTGGGGACCACGGGTCGCCTCGACCTTCCCCGAGGGTGGGGACCCGGACGTGACACGCCACAGTCGACCGGGAGGACGTTCTGAAAACTCTCAATGGATGTGGTCTAGTCGATTTCCAGGAAGTGGGAGCAAATCCTGTCGCCACCAGCAAGGCTTCGTGACACTGCCGTCACTGTTTCCATTACAAAATATATATATATATATTGCTCTCAGGTGGGCAGGAAGAGCCCCTCGGTTTGGCGGGCACGCCTTGGGCTGTTGTCGCCTCCCTCCTAGTCCGGCGTGTTCCGTGCACTGTCTTTTCTGCTTTTGTCCTCAGTGTGATATGAGCGGCGCGTGCGATCTCTCTGTAGTCAGGGTGCAGTTCTTCATGGAATCATTGGAAGTATGTTTTGGTGTGTCGCTTGCTTGATACTGATGCTTTTACGTTGTTTGATGTAAAAGATTTGCGTTTTTAGGGAGTCGAATATTCCAGCCCTATCTTCTGTGGGTTCGTTTTTTCCTTCTGCTTTTAAACTTGGAGAACCTTTCTCATTCCAAAAAATCAGGAAAACATTCTCTACGTTGTCTCTGACTAAAAATATAATAATGCCTACAGCACCTGGTCTTCCTAGAAGGACTCACCACCAGGCCCGACCCTGCTTAGCTTCCGAGATCAGACGGGATCGGGCACGTTTAGGGTGGCGTGGCCATCTTTGGTTTCTTTATACATGTAGCTGTAAGACTTGTATCATTTATTTTCAAGTAAGAGACGTGCTGTGCACTGAACTGTGTCCCCTCAACATGAGCCTCCTGAAGCCCTGACCCACCGAGTGACGTGATGTGACGGTGTTTGGAGCTGGGCCTTCCGGGGGGGGGGGGTGTTGCTTAGGTGGGGTCATAAAGGCGAGTCCAGGTCCTGATAGGACTGATGTCCTCACCAGAAGAGACACCAGGGAGGTCTCCCGTCTGAGACGGGACCCAGTGAGAAGGTGGTGCCCGCCCGTCAGGACGCGGGCCCTCGCAGGAAACCTGACGGGCTGGCACCCTGGCCGCAGGCCGCCGGTCTGCGGAGGGGAGGGGAGTGTCAGCTGGTGAAGCCGCCCTGTCCGTGCGTTGTTAGGACAGCTCCAGCTGAGACAGTGCGAGAAAAGAAGCTTCGTTGCCGTTTCTCGCTACTTTCTCCTCAATTATTTCTGCTCCGACCGCCTTGGAGTCTCGGCTTGGGCTGCAGAGAGGGTCGTATCTGCCACCTGCTCATCGAGGGGGCGGCCGAGGACGTGGGGGCGGGACGCAGCCTGCGACACGGGAGCAGCATCCTGGGCATGTCTGCGGGTTCAGCCTTAAACGTTCAAGGTTTACGGTTTAAAGGAAAAAGCACAGCGACAACGAGACAGACAAGGGTCCCAGCGGCTTCCGTTTTCCTCGAACGGGGGAGGAGCCACGTGGCGGGACCTCTCCCAGACACGGAGCCAGCCGCCCCCCAGCCCAGCCCCGGCCCCGCCCCCTCGGCGCTGGGCCCGGCCCCCGCGTACCCCGGATGAAGGTGTCCCCTCCGACCACCTCCAGCGGCGAGGCGTTCTGGAAGGCGGCGAGGAACGCGGCGGCCACCTCCCCGACGCCCACGTCCGCGACGACCAGTAGGTGGAAGCGCACCACGACGCTGCCGTTGGCGATGCGGGTCACCTCCAGCCGCACCCCGCCGGCGTCCAGGTGCTGGCGCACGGTGGCCGGCAGGGCGCGCCGCACCTGCCGAGGACGGAGCTGGTGAGGAGGAGGGGCGCCCGCGGAGAGGGAGGCGCCCGGCCCCGGGTGGCCCTTCCCCGAGTTCCGGCCAGCGGCAGGGCTGGCCTGCGGCGGAGGGTCGGAGCCACGGGTCAGCCCTGCGCCCCTCCTGACCACTGGTGCGGTCTGAGACGGGCGAGGAGCCGGGTCCCCACTGCCCTGTCCGTGTGGGGCCGATGCAAAGCCCTACCCCAGGGGCTTGTCACTGGGTAGGAGGCTGACGACACATTTAGGGTCTGCACCCTCCGCTTAGAGCCATGGGGGGCAGGGGTATGACTGAGCAGTCATAGGAGGGACCCCGGCTCCCCACCTGGCTCATTCTAGAACATTCCTTTTGCTCCTGATCCTATAGAACATTAGCCCTTCCATTCTTCCTTCTTACCTTTCGGAAAACCGCTTCCCCAGGGCCCTCCCCACCCCGATCGGGCAGGCTGCTCCCACCTCTCAAAGCCTTGCTTCTGTTCTGCCACTGGGGACAGGGACGGGGCCCCGCACCCCACACTGGACCGCCCGTGCTCGCCCGCCCCACCCCTACGACGTGGACCTTCCAAGGAGCAGCCCCCTAGGGGCTTTGCCCTCACAGAGGGAACCTCGGCCTTGTGGGCACCTGGACATCTGCACCTGGATGTCTGCAGTTGGACGTCCTCCAGGCACAGGCGCCTGGGTTCACTTGCCAGCCTGGGGACAGTCCACCTGAGCAGGTCGCTGTCACCCATCGGAGGCTGCAGAGGCCCCGAGAGACCAGCAGCTGCCTGCAGCCACGTGGCTGACAATACCGCTGCGTGAACGGTCAGCTCTTATCTGCCATCTGTGTGTCTGTGTGTCTGTCTGTCTATATCTATCTGTCTGTCTGTCTGTCCATCCATCTTTCTATCTATCTATCTATTTATCTATCTATCTATCTATCTATCATCTGTCTATCATCTACCTATCATCTATCATCTATCTTTCTATCATTTGTCTCTATCTATCTATCTATCTATCTATCATCTATCATCTGTCTATCCATCTATCTATCATCTGTATGTCTATATCTATCTATCTATCTATCTATCTATCTATCTATCTATCTATCTATCCATCTATCCATCCATCCATCCATCCATCCATCCATCCATCCATCCATCCATCTATCTCTATCATCATCTATCCATCCTCTATCCATCCCTCCTTCGTGAGTCTCTCTTGTTCTCCTGGGACTTCCTGAGAGGGACCTGTCACAGTCTTGGACGAACTTTACCTTTAGCTGCTTTTCAAACCGATCTCAAAGTCAAGTTCCAGGCCCCTTGCTGGGAAGTTACCGAGAACAAGGTGCCGGATGAACTTGGCACCCTCCCAAAACGTGTCTTAAACTCCTCCACGGGCGATAAGTTGATGAATTGTCCGCTACCCTGAAACTCTCGACAGACAAACACCCACAACAAGCTGTCCCCCAGAAGAGCCAAGAGGAAAGGGTGTCAAGAGGAAAGATTACTCAGGAAACCGGGGTGGGAGTGGAGCTCCCTGGCACGGCCACTGGAGCTATGTGGGCCGGTTTCGGAGCTGAATATCCTACTATCATTTAACCTAAAGAAGATGCATATGTAAATTCATCAGATCACCAGCAACTCTGGGATCCACACACGGGTCCAGGAGCTGGGGGTCCCAGGATAAACAAAGCAGAACCCCAGACCTCGAGGTGCATCGACGGGACGAGTCCTAGAGGCACCTGAGTGTGTTTTCACGAGTTCATGCCCACCCTGGGGCCTCCTGCGTTGCTAAGACACTGTCGTGTCACACCCCCCGCCACCAGGTGGCGCTGCCGAGACCTCGCTACTGTGTGTCTCAGACCCAGAATGGGAAAAGCTGAAACACACGAGATTTCCAGCGTGCAAACAGGACCGCTCGATCACGACACGTGTGTTCTCTAGGCATCAAAAGGTCATCTAACCTCCATCATTGCAACCCTAAGTCGCAACTATAGACCACCCCAAAGAATGCTAACAGGTGGCGGGGGCGGGGGGCAGAGCAAGGAAGAGCAGGAAGAATTTTTTAAGGTGGAAGATCGTAGCTGCACTATTCACAATAGCTGGAAAGTGGAAGCAGCCCGAATGTCCATCAACGAATGACTGGATAAACAAAATGTGGTCCAGCCAAGCGATGGAATACTATTCAGCCATGAAAAAGGACGAGGTTCTGATACCGCTGATACATGAATGAAGCTTGAACACAATGCTTGGTGAAATAAGCCAGAGAGCAAAGGTCATATTTCTACGAAATGCCTAGGACAGGCAAACCCATAGAGACAGGAGGTTCTTAGAAGTTGCCAGGGGCCAAGAGGAGGCAGAATGAAAGCCGCTGCTAACGGGTACAGGCTTTCTTTTTGGGGCGACGGAAAAGCTCTGGAATTACATGCTTGCGATGGTTACACAGTTTTGCGGATACAATCTAAACCACTGAACTGTGCCTTTTGAAACAATGAAACAGATCTCTTTTTTTTTTAAGTTTTCTTTTTAAGGCAGGGGAGGGGCTTTCTGTTTCAGGGGGTCCCGCCTCGGCGAAGACAGTTCACTGACCGGGAAACAGTGGGAGGCGAGGATGCAGCAGAGGAAAAGGGGTGTCTCCCACCCACTGATGTGTCCTTGTCGTGCCAGACCCAAGGACAAGGCGGGCACCGTGCCAGGGCTGGAAGGCCCGGCTTCCTTCGGAAGCGAGGGGTCCACGGAACTATGGCTTTAAGTCCTCCTTGGCTGCAGCTCGGATCCTGCCCGCCTCCTCCTGCACATCCCAAAAGGAAACAAGGCCAAGTTCACCAACTTACCACGCTGAAGAACAGCTCCAGGAAACCCTGAGCCTCCTTGCTGCTGGTGTCGGCGAAGGCCTCTGCATACCGGACGTTTGCAATTCGGACTTGTCCACTGAGCTTCCGGGCCGCTGAAGGACGGAGAACACCACTGTTTTAGGTGTCAGGTGATCACGCCTTTTTTTTCCCCCTTATCGTATGAACTCACCATAATTTATTTCCATGTTTGTCACTTTAAGGTATAAAACAAAAGCCTTTCTCATGTCTAAATACTGCCTAAAAGGTATCTGCAATCTTAGATCTGGTTTCTTCCGGAGCAATTTCGGTTTTCATGGTTTCGTGAACAAAATTCTAGCTCTTAAATAGAATTCCTTTTCTCAGGATTTTTCTGTATCTTGTCTTTCTCCAAGCTATCACATTTCTAGCCATCTGGGGGTTCTGTCTATATTATACACATTCTCTTTACTTTTTTTCACTTTCTATACTTCCAAAACATTCTATGGATGAGGAATCTGATTTTTTATGGGAGTTATATGGAAGGAGGAGAGCTTCTCCTGTAACATTTTCGAAGCTAATCTAAATATTTGACTTCGTGCAAGGAAATGATTAACTAACTGACAAAATTAAATCCATTTTGACTCCGCTGGTAATCAGCCAACTCACTATGATAAAAACCGCTCATAGTCGAGTAAGGATTAGAAGAAACACACATAGGACGATTAGACGCGCCTCATTTAGACGGTTTCTATATCATGAAAGCAGCATTTCTGCCATGTAAACGCATAGGTTGTAATTGTCAGTACACTCTTTTTCTTTTTAATGTGTCTTCACCGTTCATCCCCGCCCCTCCCCCTCCCTTCCCCATGTGGCAAACATCAGCTCGTTCTGTGTTTCTGGGTCTGTTTCTGCTTTGTTTGCACGAGACCCCACACGTATGTGAAATCACGCAGTGTACATCTCGCTCTGTCTGACTTGACTTAGCCTATAACTTCTATCTTAATAATAGTCTTTTCGTGTTGGCCACAAAGGGCGCTCACAGACACAGCTCTCCGGACTCCAGGATGCTGAGACGGAGCTTGGGAACCTTCCGGAGCCCGCGAACCCAGCTCGGCCCCTGCAGCTCTCTGCTCCCCGCCTGTGCCATTACCAGTGCATAGAGTGTCCACGCAGTGTGCCAGCAAGCCGGACAGCTTCCAGAAGGAAAAAAGGGCCAGGGCCGCAGGGGTAAACGCGGACACAGGGTGGCCCTGCAAGGCCTCCGCTCAGAGCCTGTGGCCGTGTGCACAGAGGCCCTGGCCTGCCAGCTCTTCCTCCCGGCAGCCCTGCTGGACTGCCGCTCGGCCGCGCCTTCGAGGGGTGCGTGCTACTGGGACTGGTCAGGGAACCCCGCCCGGCCCCCTGCACGGCAGCCGTTCCTGTTCCCGTTCAGCCCGTCACCGTCACCCGTCACCAGGGAGCTGTGAAGCCCCACTACTGGCCGGTGTTCCAGGCGTGGAGGAGAAGGACAGGGCTGCCCCTCGAGGGCTGAGAGACCCTCCCCCAGGAGCTTGCTGCCCCACTGTGAGACAAACCACAAAGCTGTCTGCCCGCATTCTTGGAAGAGACCAGACCCCACGTCCCCCTGATCACCACTGCGCCTGGGGGCCGGTGTGCGAGCTCAGGACAACTGGAGCGTGCGACCTGGTCCAGAACCACCAGGGGCGGGACAGGTGCGCGGCGAGAGCAGACGTGGGCCCACCCCTGGCTTGACGGCTCCCCCTCCCGTGGGCGAGGCCTTCAGAGGCTGGCCCGATGCCGGACGCCCGGCCCCAGCCCGCAGCCTCCCGCCAACCCCGGCCGCCCCTTCTCCCGCCGGCTGACACGGATTGTAATTTGATTTTCCAGCCCGTGGATAACTAGTGCTTGAAAGTATATAAACAAAAGTTCTGAACTTCTCTGACGGCACCCTTAGGCATCTCCCAGGGGTGTGCGCCCCGCTTGTGACCACCGCTGTCGGCTCCTGGACAGCTGCCCGAGGCTTGAGGACCAGCCTTCGGCATCGGGCCCCGCCCTGGCGGTTCGGGTAAGTCACACATTCAAGAGACTCTCGGGGCGACAAACACTAACGAGGAGGAAAGGGGAGCTCTGTGCGTGTGACACTGGCGAACCGTCGGCCGCACCCTCCGGGAGTCCGCCTGCGCTTTGCTCCGTTCTGTCCCCTCCCTGTCACTGAGGCCCCAGGCTCCGGGCGCCGCTCACAGGTCAGCTGTGCGGCCAGCTCTCCATCGCCCTTCCCGAAACCCAGACCCCGGTGCGAGGACAGGGAGGGTGACGCACGGCAGGCCTGCACCTCAAGCGTCTCCCTGCCACAGACCCACGAAGATGTGGGGGCGCGGGCGGGCAGTCTGGGGCTGGAGAGCCTCTTTGCCCACTGTCCCCGACACCTTCCCCTGAAATGAGCCACCTCCTGTCTGTCCCGGCTGCCCCAGGCCGGCTGAGTTCGAAGGGAGCCAGCTGTGTCTACAGAGTTGAAAACGGTGACACCGGCTGCCCACAATGAATCCCGCTCTTTAGATCCTAAGCCGCCTTCCCCCTCCTGTGGGAACGATGGCCGTGAGCCTCCCCGACGCCCGTTACCTGTCCTCACTCTCAGGTGTGCAAGGGCACTCTCCTTCCCGCACGCTTTGGCCACAATGTCCACCAGGTGCAGGACGCCAGGCTCCAGGCCCCAGAGCGCCAGGCTCGCGTTCCGGGTCTGCAGGCGCACAGTGGGGCCGCGCGCGGTGGTCAGCGTGAGCTGGAAGGTGGGCCGCAGGGACAGATCTGCCGCCCACGCTACATGGAAGCCGGTGCCCGTCACGTTGGAGACGGTGACCCTTCCGACGGGGGCGGGAACTGGGGAGTGGGCACAAACGTTGGGGTTAAAATCAGTCAGACGTTCCGAGGAGAGAGGATAGAGAAGCCTCCCTCCCCCGGCGCTCGCGACACGAGAGGCCCCCGGGGCCAGCAGCCGGGACGTGCTGTGACGTCCCCTTGCTGTGAGCTGTGCACATGGGGGCAAGGTCCTCGGCCAGTGCCCCTTCCCCGTCCACTTCAGTCCACATCTGCCCCCCAGAGCCCCAGACTGCCAGAGAGGAAGAGGCTTCTCGAAGATGGTCCAGGCGGCTCTCCCGGCGGGAGGCTGTCCCCCCGCAGGCCCTGGGCTGACGTTCCGAGGAGTCGGGGTGGCCACTGCGCTGGCTACAGAGCCCCTCTCCCAGGGGACCCAGGTACTGGACAGGACTGGCTATGCGGGCCTAACAGTTCAGTCTTGGGGAACCTCACAGCTCAGCGGAGGAAACGTTTGATCAGTTAATCCAGTCTGGATGCGCCCCAGGCTCAGGCCAGCTCAGCGAGGTCACTGCGCGAGGCCAGCATGGCTGTCCCGCGGGAGCGGGCACGGCCAGCCCCTCCCCTGCACAGAGCTGTCACCTGTCTGCAGAGCTGTCACGCAGGGCCTCGGGGATGGCTGACCCCTCCACAAGTAAAGTGTCATGGGGAACTGATGGGAGGTGCAGAGATGCTGGGGGGGGGGCAGCACTGCTGGGGGGTGTGCCGCAGAGCTCAGTGTGTCACACGCACCCCACATCCCCTCCGGGAGCCTCATTTTCTGCCCCAGCCGCGGGCAAACCTGAGGCGTGGGACCGGGGAGAGGGCTGGAGAGAAGCGTGGAGACCAGGTTCCCGTCCTAACTGGATGGGAAGCCAGCGCCCCGGGGGGCAGGGCCGCTCTGTACCCGCCTGCCCAGCCCCCCAAGGAGACATCCGCTCTGAAGCGTCTGGACTAACGCCGTATGAACCTTTGCCACTGGAACTCAGCAGACCACGTGGTTCCCAGACGCCCCACGCCAGGCACTCACCGCAGGCCGGGGTCTCCAGAGACGTGGGGCTGGGGGCCGAGGGCCGGTTCGGGGAGCCGGAGGGTCCAGGGTCCGTGTCCTGTGGCCACGTGGGCTCCCGAGGTGCTGGTGGTGTGCCCCCCGCGGGCAGGCTGGCGAGCCACGCGGTGGGTCCCGGGGGGCCCTCGGCAGGGGTGGGCCGGGCGGGGGGCTCTGCCGTGGAGTTTCTCAGCAGCCGTCCGGGGGAGTCCGATGGGCCACCCAGGGCCCCTGGAGGGGAGCTGCGGGTGGGCGTGGGGGCCCTGCTGGCCGCCCACTGGCCTGTCCCCACGCCCGGGGCCTTGCCATGCCCTTCCTCCTCCGTGTCCTGCCCAGCTGTGATGCTGCCACCGGTCCCGGGCTGGGCCTCTGGGGTTCGGGCCTGGCTGGCTGCAGGGGCAACCCCCAGGCTCCTGGGGCCGGGCGGCGAGGTGGGGCTCTCGGGGCCGAGGGCTGCTGTTCCCGTGCCGAGGGCTGGAGCTGTCACCCCCGTGTTTGGGGCCACTGCACCGTCCATGGGGCTCCCCACATCACCTGCCGGACACAGCCACTTTCAGATGGGGCGTCTGGTCTGGCGTACCTGAGCAACGCCCACTGGACACCACCCACGAGCCAGAGCCCCCCGGGCGGACCCCGAGTGGGGATGCAGGGCCAGCTCATCTGTGGTCACTGAGGGTGAGCAGCCTCTCCAGCTAACCAATGAGGACCCCTGAGACCCCGAGAGTGGGGGCCCGGAGTCCAGCTTGGTCCCTCCAGGCCTCAGAGGAACCCTTCCGGCCTTGGGGGCCATGAGCGACTCCCCCCAATGTAGGCTCAGGGTGGGGCCTGGCGCCAGGACTGGGCCGGCCTGCTGCGCGTCATGTGAATAAGGGAGAATGGGGGAGGGGCGCCACGTGCAGGCGAGGAAGCAGGGGCAGGCGTGCAGCAGCCGAGGAGGGGGACCCTCCCGAGGGGACCGCTTCTGCACGCTCCCAGCTGGAAGCCCTCGGCCCGGACGGCAAGGGGTGGCCGAGCACCCCCAGCGCCTGGCCCACCCCGCCACCCGGGGTGGACATGGCTGCTCAGCCTCCCCCTGCTGCTCGCCTCCGCCCTCCGGGTAGCCCCAGCCGATCGATCAGATGGGGCCCCCAGGAAACGCAGGGCAGAGATGTGACACTCGCCAGGGTCTTCACATCGCCCGGGCTGCGGTCCACCCAGGGAGGGACCGAGACGTTCACGACCCCTTCATCCACAGAAGGATGAAAGGTCGTGTTTCAGAACTGCCCCGCTGTAAAGGGATTATCGACGATCGGATCTGTTGCTGCTATTGACTATCGAATCGATTTCTTTGCTTTTAAAAGAAATTAACACGAAACCATTTTGTGGGTCCTGTGGTGCGCTGGGCCCTCCACGCCGTGTCCACGGTGCAGGACGCAGCAGGTGACCCCGTCCCCGCCCCCAGGTCCCCAGCGGGAGAGCAGGGCCCACAGCTGGGGGGTGGCGGGGTGGGGACGCACCAGCACAGGCCCGGCCCGCGCGGGAGGGGTTGGCGTCCCTGGCTGTGAGGCAGCGGCAGGCGTAGGAGCCCTCCAGGTTGAGGCACTGCGCGGCCGGCGAGCAGTCGTGCTCCAGCGTGTCCGCACACTCGTCCCAATCTGCCGGCGGGAGAGAGACGGCGGCAGCCGGTGAGGAGAAGGCCAGAGGCTGCTCGGGGAATGCGTGGAGGCAGAGCGGGCGGCTCCTGACCATCTCTGCAGCGAGTGACAGCCCAAGGGACGAGGCCAGGAACCGGGGGTGAGCCCCCGGCGTCCAGCCCACGCGTCCGGCCCATGCGTCCAGCACAGCACCCGCCCCAGGGGCCGCACGCGAACCCAGGCCACCAGCTAAGCGCCCGCCCACGCCAACCCTCGCTGTGGGCTGGCTGACCTGGAGCCGAGACTGGGGAGCCCTGGCTCCTTCAGGAGGTGCCAGCACCCCCCAATATCAGTGTTCAAGAGAGAAACAGGAGGTGTCCGGTTCAGCATAATGTGGCCTCTCCTTGATGGGAACAGAAATGGCCCAGAGCACCTCCTCTAGGAAGTGACCCTAAGAGCACCGAAGACCCCGTGTCACCGGGAAGCTCCTGAGTGGGGTGAGGAGGGGTGTTAGGTAAGCCCCCGCCCCTGAGGAGCCCCCGGAGGCCGCAGTCCCACCCACGCCCGGTCCCACCCCGCCTCTCCAGGGGGCGGGCAGCCAGGACGCGCCTTGGGCCAAAGCGAGAAACGAAACCCATCTGGAAGGCCATTCCCTTCCCTCCCTCCTGCCCGGCCCCCGACCCCTGGCCCGGACCCCGGGGACCGCCACCCCCACGCCCGTGGCTGCTTTAAGACAGAGTCTGAGGGTCCTGTGCATCGCGACATGGGACTGATGGACAAACGCTCCACGCGACTCTCATGCACCATGAAACTGAGGAAGGAACTCCAGGCTGGGAGGAGCGGGGTGGGGGTGGCTTCCCGCACCCCTGGGGTTCCTTCCTTCAGCCCAGACCCCGGCCCCTGGGGAGCAGGTGGCTCTGAACCTCGGAGTCCCCTCTGCTAGCGGGCGAGCCGGCGCCCCGAGAAGGGCTTCCCACGAGGGGGTGGCCCGCGAGGAGACCCTATGCGCACACACAGCTGCCCGGGGCTGCGAGCAGCGGGCACGGCCCCGGGGGGCTGGCAAAGCCGAGGAGGAGGCGGCGGGTGGGCTTGGCTGGGCGTGGAGTGGAGATGAGGGGCGGGTTCAGCCTGCAGCCGCGCGCTCAGGGGCCCCTGTTGTGGTTTTCGGTTTTGTTTCTCGAGATCTCCAGGAAACAGCTCCCTCGAGACCAGCAGGCTCACTCATCAGCTGATGCAACGGTTACAGACACGCCACACACACACACATGCACACGCACGCACGCACGCACATCCAGCCCGGGCCCCTCCGCGCACACGGCCTGCTGGCCCAGCCTCCCTGTCTCCCCGGAGCCCCGCCGGCCTCGGCTGCAGGCAGCTCGGAGGAGCCGGGGACAGAGGCCGGGGACAGAGGCCGGGGACAAAGGCCAGGGCTGGAGGCCGGGACCGAGCCCACAGTGGCCAGGTGGCTGGGCCCTGAGGACAGCAGGGTCCCGGCTGAGACCTGGGCTCAAACCCTGGAGTACCTGGTGGCTATTTTTAATGGTAGTGACTCACCTAGCCCTGCCTCCCTTCCCCGCCAGCTCGCCCTCAAGCCTGAGTAAGGCGGGGACAGCTTTGCTTGGCCTCAAAAAGCCCGAGGCCACACGGCCTTTAACAGAAAGCCCAGGGACCCAGGGGGCAGGTGTGTGGGCCGTGAGAGCTGCCAGGGGCCTTTGCCTCCTGGCCGGGCCCCTCGAGGACGGGGCCCCATGTAGGAAGCCGCGCTCTGCTCTCCTGGGCCCCAAAGCTGGCAGGGGGGTGGTGCTGCTCCCAGAGGGGGTGACAGCCACCGCAGAGCCTCCCTCACCCGCACATGCTCTCTCTGTCACTCTCTCTGTCTGTGGCCATGCCTGACGCTGCCTCCCTCTCACCCCCGCTCTCCCCCTCATCTCTCTCTCCCTCTCTCTCTGTGTCTCTGTCTCTCTGTCTCTCTCTCTCTCTCTCTCTCTCTGCCTCTCGGTCTCCTCCCCACTCCCATCCTGGACCTGTGACTTCCCGTCTCAAGGCAACACTGAGGGCCATGTCAGAACACTGGGGCTGACAAAGCGGACCCAGGCGTCAGGGCATGGCCCCACGGGCGGGTGGCACTGGTGCCCGACACCGACACGGTGGGCGCCTGCTCCCTTCCCCTCGGGGACCCTCCAGCTCGGCTCCACCCTGAGCTCTGGGCCTGCGGCCGCCAAGAAGCACCCCGAGGGGAGCGGCTCCCCAGCTCTGTGCGCTGCTTCTCCCATCTGAGGGGCGGGCGTGGGAGGTGGGGGGCCTCACAGTTTCGGGGTGCCCATGGGCAAACACAGAAGGAGGTTCTCATTTCGTTCATATTCTCTGTCTTCTGGAAATAGGTCAGTGTTGACCTGACACCCTGCAGCCTGGGGCGTCGGAGGACACCTTGGCGGCAGCCGCGGGGCGTGGGGAGGTGACCCTACCTTGCACTCGTGTCCCCTGCCGGTCAATCTGGAACTCTCTGCTGGCCCACAGCAGCGGCAGCATGGGGGCCAGCGTGGAGACGCCCACCGGGAACTCGGGGTCCTGCACCGTCACCTTGAGCTTCACGACCGCACCCCCGGCCTGGACAGACGCGATCTGGAGCCTCAGCTTCCCTCGCCGGGACAGGTCGGACACGGCCGGCGGGAAGGACCCTTGAACCTGGCCGAGGACAGGCAGCGGCCACTGGTTAGAGCGGCTTTCCCGTCGGCATCTTCAAAGCCATCAAGTGGGGGGCCCCGGGCGCGGCTAACAGACGGTGCCCAGAATCCACGTGTCTGCTCTGTGACCAAGAGGAGGTGCCAGCAGCCGGCCTCTTGGGGCAAGCAGGGACGGCCACTCTGGGCGCCCTGAAAACCGGTGTGAAGGTGACTCAGGTGTCTGAGCGAGACAGAGGGACCGTTGGACTGACCCACGGGTTGACTGAGGAACAATGTCATTCATCGCTAATTGGTGCTGTCCCCCGCTTACAGGGCTGCACCCCCCAGAAAACACACGGCCAGAGCCAGAGGCTCACTCAAGGTCACCCCTACCGAGCAAGAGAGATTCCAGGCGTGCCCCAGGCACCTGCCTGCCACCCCATGCCTGCACACACACGTGAAAACCGGCAGGAAGGAGAGAGAGAATTCTCCCAGCAAGTCCCACACCCATCTCTCCTGCAGGCGAATGCCGAGACGCAGGCCTCCGTCAGCCGCTCGCATTTCTGCGTGCTTTGCCACGAGAAGCGCTGACTGCCCTTTTTTTCCCCAGGATATTATTCCAAGATGTTTGTATGAGGAACAGCCGTGGAGGAGAGAGGTCGTGGACCCCTCCAGCCCAGGGCAGAAATGTTTGCCATCTGGAGTAATAAGGCGATGGATCTCCTTCTGGACGGAGCACGGCTTAGGCAGGTTTGCGCGCACCCCATTACAAAGGTTCAGGTTTCCTACGCCTGGGGCTCCTCCGCCAGCATGCAGATCCTCATCTGTGTGTGCCTCACCCACCTGCACCCCTCTAACCACCACTGCGGGATCTGGGGGGGCGGCCAGAAGGGGAACTGGCACCGACGAGAAGCTCAAGCTACCAGCTTATGAGTTTGCAAGAAGGTAAAACTTTAAATCTTTCACGTTCTTGACAGTTTAGCGAGTCACTTTTTTCTCCAGCTCGTCATATGTTTGCCACCCATGTGCTAATGTCCCCCTTTGGCCACAGAGGGGGATGGACACAGAGGTCACCAGCGAGCGCTTCCTCGCTGAAGCTGCTCCAAAGTGGAGAGACAGATCCCCAGGCCCCCCTGGTAGGAAGATGACAGCAAACCCAGCTAGGCCATCAAGCGGGGTCACCCATTTGGATCAAAGACGGTTTGGCCCGAGTCTGAAGCCCCCTGGGAAAGGGGGAAAGCGCGGAGCGGTGGCCATGGGCTATGGGCTGTGGGCTGTGTGCTGTGTGCTCGGCTGGGGGCGGGGCCTTGGGTCAGCTGGAGGCGGGTCCTGTGGGCTGGGCTGGGGGCGGGGCCTTGGGTCAGCTGGAGGCGGGGCCTGTGGGTTCGGCTGGAGGCGGGGCCTGTGGGCTGGGCTGGGGGCGGGGCCTGTGGGATGCGTCACAGGGCCAGCATGCAGGGGACCCGCGGGCCCGTGTGCGGGGAGGGCCCGGCGTGGGGCGCGCAGCTGTACCTCGCGGAGCAGCCGGCGGGAGAAGCGCTGGGACTCCGGGCCGCCGGGGCCCAGCGGCAGCTCGGCCTCGCTGTGGTTCAGCATCCTCACGATGACTTCGAATACCCGGGCATCTGACACAGACAATGGTGCAAATCAGCGGAAATCCGGTGACCTCGTGTCACACGCTTTCCTGCCATTGTGTCCCATAAACTCCTTTCCCACCCCCCAAAAAAATTTTTTTATCTTTTTTAGAAGAAATATTTTTAAAAATAGATCGGGGCATGCGTGTGAGGTTGGGACAGCCCACCTGAAGGAAACCAAGATAAGGACTCCTTGCCTTCCCGCTGGGGGACAGACAGACACTCCTGACCTAAACAGACGCTTCCACCGCCCAGGCAGAAACATCAAGGAACGAGGTGCAGATGTCACACGCACCGTCCCCACCAGTGGGAGCCGGGGTTCAGCCGCGTGTGTGGGTCGGAAGCCCCCACCCCAGAGTCCTCTAACGCAGTGCCAGGGGAGTGGCATCCCCCTCCCCATTCCCCCCATTCCCCCAACCCTGCTACTGTCCTCACCAGGCCCCGCCCATGGGGGAGGGGCGCGCTGCCGCCCTCGCCAGGCCCCGCCCAGGCCCCGCCCACGGGGGGGAGGGGCGCGCTGTCGCCCTCGCCAGGCCCCACCCAGTCCGCGCCCATGGGGGAGGGGCGCGCTGTCGCCCTCGCCAGGCCCCGCCCAGTCCGCGCCCATAGGGAGGGGCGTGCTGTCGTCCTAGCCAGGCCCCGCCCAGGCCCCGCCCCCTCAGGGCACCAGCCTGTCCCGATTGGCCCGGGACTTCCCAGGTTTCTCACCGGAAGTCCCGCCTCTCAAAGCCTCCCCAGTCCCAGGCAAACCATCAGGACTGGTCACCCCTAAGGGGAGGCATCCTGTCCTCTGGACGAAAGCGAAACTGGGAAAGACCCCAGCCGGGACACAGGAAGACACGTTCTAGTCCGTAGCACCAGGAATAAAGCCGGCGCCCCCAGCAGACGGTGCTGCGACCCTGCGTCTCCCCGTGGCCACCCGCAGCGTCTGCCACCCGCCGGCTCCCCAGCAGCAGCAAGCTTCGGCCGCGTGACGCCTGCTGCTTCACCCTGACTGCTTTACAAGTCCTTTGAAGGGCAGAAAGACGGGGTCCCCGTGGGGCCCTCAGCGCCTCAGGTGTCACCCAGCCCTGGCAGGACGAGGTGGGGGGAGTCAGGGGCACATGTGACAGCCACGGCCGCCAGGGCGCTTCTCAAGGACATGGAGCGCCCTCTGCCGTGAGGACAGGCGGGGCCGGGTTCAGGCCCTTTCCCGGTTATAGGAACCACAATGATTTTAATCACCGGGGAACCGATGGGACCGGGACAGGAAGACGAACTCACGGGTACCACGAGGTGTTCCACGACTGCCTTACCGGTCTTGACGGCCAGCCGGGCGGTGACGTTGGTCCCACATGCCGGGTAGCTGGTCCTCACCCCGTACAGCACCCCAGCCTCCAGCCCGGCCACGTCCAGGGTGGTCCCCTGGGTCCAGGCGCTGCTGACCAGCTCCTCGCCCTTGTAAACCTGCACGTGGAAGGTGCGGTTCTGCGTAGAATTTGAACTCCAGGACACCTGAAAGCTGCTGCTGGTGACATTCAGGGCCATGTAATCTTCGAGGAGAGGGCCATCTGGGAATGCACAGACACGGGAAGGTGTGGAGAGCGTCAGAAAGAGGCGCAAAGCCAAGCGACAAGCGAGACTCCACAAACCAAAACGCTTCCCCCCCGGAAACCGTCACCACGACGGAAAGGCAGCCCGTGGTGGCCAGATGGCACAGGCACGCCACTTCTCTGATAAGAGGCCAGTATCCGGAAGATTCGTGGAACTCACACAACTCAGTAGCAAAACCCAGATCGTCCACTTACAAAACGAGCAAAAAAATCAAATTGACATGTTCCCCCCAAAAGACATAGAGATGCATGAAAAGATGCTCAGCGTCACCAATCACCAGGGAAACGCAAACCCCAACCACAAAGAGAAGCACCTCGCACCTGTCAGGATGGCCATGGTCGAGGAGACAGGAGGGAACAGTGCTGGCGGGGACGGGGAGAAGGGGGGACGCTCGCGCACTGTTTGCGGGACTGTAGGTCGGCGCGGCCGCTGCGGGAAACACTAGGGAGCTTCCTCAAAAAGTTAGAACTAGAAGCGCCCCGGGACCCAGCAATCCCACTTGTGAGTATTTAGTCACCGTCTCAAAGAGCGTTCTGCACCCCGATGTTCCCTGCGGCGTTATTCACAATACAACACCACGACATGGAAGCAAGCAACGTCGTTCTTGCAGCTGGGACCATTATGATGTGTCACGGGCTGAACTGTGTCCCCCCAAATTCACATGGTGATGTCGTCACTCACAGGACATCAGAATGTGACTATATGTGGAGAGAGGGTCTTTAAAGAGGGGATTAAGTTAAAGCAAGGCCGTGAGGGTGGACTCTACTCTTTTAAGAAGGGAAGCCAGATTGAGGCATCAGGCTAAAGCATCTTATGTTTTCATATCGAAATGTATTTTTTTTTAGGAGCACTACTCTAATATAATACTCTAATATAAGTATTGTTATACAATAATTAATATATATTTTAATACCCAAATAGAATTAAACTTGTTGCTTGGAAGAAAAATTCGGCTTATAGCAAGCACCTGTATAATATGTCTTATATATAAAAAGTAGGTTCGCCTTCAGTCTAGGCACAAAAATTTTTCCATGTGAGTTTGAGTTTTATAAAGTACAGGCCATGAAGAGATTTGTCTAAATCTCTTACAAAACCATAGTAAAAGAAATGGAGTCCAAAAGTGTCTGAGGTTTCCAAAAGGCCTTCATATAAGGATTCAGAAAATATGTTATCTAGTATCATGAAACAATTCTAGGATTTCCAGTCAAGATGGTAGAGGTTAACGCTGTGCTTGCTTCCTCTCACGACCACCTCAAAATTACAAGTAAACTACAGAACAACCATCATTGAGAGTCGCCTGCAGCCTAGCTGAACAGAAGTCCTGTAGCTAAGAACACACGGAGAAAGCCACCTCGAGACTGGAGGAGGAGCAGAGACACAGATCAGGCTGGTCCCACACCCACCCGTGGCAGTTGAAAATCAGGAGACCTCTCCCAACGGCAGAGGTCCCCCGAGAGGAGCGAGGGGTCCCAGCCCCACACCAGGCTCCCCAGCCCAGGGTTCCAGACCTGAAAAGAGAAGACCCTACAACCCCTGGCCGTGAAAACCAGTGGAAACTGGCTGAGTGAGAGGAGGGCTGCGGGAGCCCCAGGCGTCTTCTTAAGAGGCCTGCCCGTGGATTTGCTGCTGACGGACTCACTCGCTCTGTGCTCCAGCCCTGGGGCAGCAGCTTGAAAGGTGCCAGGGACACACGAGGAGGAACTGAGCTGTCTGGCTTCAGGGCCAGGGCTGGAGGGGCGGGGCTATCTCCCAGACAGAAGTGCTGGCAGAAGCCATTGTCCCTTTGTTGAGCCCTCCCCTACCCGGCTTGTCGACACAGGTGCCGCCATATCTGAGTCTCCATCAAACTGGTTCACACTGTTCTGCAATCACCTTGGTGATTCCCTGAGACCCCACCCCTCCCCCAACATGCGAGCCCACCCAAGCCACTTTTCCATACAAATGGCCTGACTTGGCTCAGGCTGTGGACTTTCCGAAAATCTCACAAAGGTTCATAAACCCCCAATACCAGCAGCATCTGGCCTCCACGTGTCCCATACCTCTTGCTGAGCGGCCCCAAGCCCGGCACTAGTGGCAGCTGGCCTCGGTTCCTTGCTCAGACTCTTTGGCACCTCTAAGCCCAGCACACCAAGGTGGCAGCCATCTTCAGATTACTTGGTGGCTCTTATCAGGTAGCCCCAGGCCAGGCACAGGCTGAAGCTGAACTTGGCCTGAGGCGGGGTCCCTCCCAGGAGGACGTGGGGCTGGCATGCCTGGGAGCTGGCTCCAGACGGTGCCGGAGCACCACCACTCAGGGCCACACCCAAGGATGACACAATCAAAGGAGAGACTGGGCAGGCACCAGAGCCCTGCTAAAGGGACCCTTACTCTGTGGGGTCAGCCCTAGCACGACCGTCAAGGCCAACCCTCACGAGCAGTGAGGAAGGGGTCTGGTTGGGCACTGCCTGCCCCCAGGACCTCCCCTGGCAGCTCTCGACCTCATTTCCCTCGGGCCTGTCTCCCTGACACCTGACCCTTGCAAAGGTAGAAATGCTGAGGGTTCGAGCCAAGAGTCTGTGCATTCGACTGGGGGTGAGTCTTGGCGTGGGTGACCTTCCCGCCCGCCAGGCAGCTGGCCCTGCACCGGCCAAGCTCAAGTCCAGGAGATGTTTCTATACGGAGCTGAGCAGCCGTTAGGCTCAGGCTGGGAGGGGACCGTGTCTGAAGGAGCTGGGATGACCCCTGAAGACAGTCCCACCCCGTCCTAAAAACAGCTCGTGTTCCTGGAACGGTACGTGCCAACCGCGCAATATTTCCTACGGGTTCTGTTTTGTGCAAGAATCCAGCTGCCCCGTGTGTCATTAATTAGGTGACTAATTTCACAAGAAAAGCATGTGAAATTGGAGCTGTATTTTCCACGAGTTCGTCCCTCTAAACCGTCCCAGCAGATTGCTCATTTCTATTAGCTTCTAAATTTAAAACAGATGCCGCCTCCCTCAGCCATACGCGACCGCAATACGCCGTCTACGTCTCTGCGCTGACAGCGCTGGACCTGCCTTTCCTGCCCCCCTCCCCGAGCAGTGAAACGGGGGCGTTGACCTGTCCGCGTTGACCTGTGGGCCGGACCCGTTTCCAGAAGGAACCTCGCAGCTCGGTATTGAGGCAGCGACCGGGGCCTGGGCACCAGCATTCTCGGCGGCCAATAGAGTCCAATATGTTTATCAGATCACGGACCAGAGCATGTCTGATGACTGGATTCCAGCCTTCTCTTCTCGGTGACAGGGCAGGATTTTTCCCCCTGCCAGGCCCGTGGCCCATGAGACCTAGGGAAGGTCGCAGGGGGTCTGTGCGCAGCGCTGTGGGCGCAGCTGTGTGTGGAGGGGTGCGCAGGTCTCATCGGACCCCCTCGGTCCCCAGCGGCACCCCAGTGGGGTGTCTCGTCGAGCAGAGCTGGAAGGCATACCAAACTGCCAGCAGAGCCGCCACTCAAACCTCCCTTGTCATTCACTGATGTCAATCAAGCATGCTTGGAGTGACTGCTGTGCGCCAAGCACAGGGACTGGTGGGCAGTGACCAAGAGACCGGCCCCGTGGAGCTTTGTCCCGGGGAGGTAGAACATTCCGGACGCTCCAGGTCCTCAAGCGGTGCTGGGAACCAGCCCCTCCCCCAGCCCCCAGCCTCCTTTCAGCGGAGGGGAGGACACGGCCCCGGTCCCCGGTCCCTTCTCCCAGCCACGCCTGTAGTTTAAACACCACGCGAATGCTGACGACACCAGATATGCAGGCGTCCCACCGACGCGGCGCGCCGGGCAAGCCTCCGGCGTGTCCCCGGCTGTTTTCCCTGAGAGCGGAGGTGACAATCTGCCCGTACGCGTGTCTGTCACCGGCGTCTACACAGTGAGCGGCGCGCAGTGAACGCTGGTGAAATCCAGGACAGATGCAAGGACCGTTCGCAACAAGAATAGGACGGGGAGAGAACTAGCGACAACACTGCCCCGAGCCAGATGGCCCCCTCTGCAGGGGGAGACGGCCCCCACCTTCTGCGGGTGTGAGGATCACCGTGGTCCAGGGGCCATGCGGCTGGAAAGGCTCCCAAGGCGAGTCCCCGGCCCCTTACCGTCACACGGGCAGGGCGGCCTCTGGGGGGGCGAGGCCGGCGACTCGGGGTGACAGACGCACTGGTACGAGCCCTCCAGGTTCACACACAGCTCCCCTTCAGAGCAGGCATGGAGCTCCTCGTGCGAGCATTCGTCTAGGTCTGTGAAAGCAAACAGGTGAGTGGTGAGCACCTGGCCGTGCTCGCCAACCTCCAGACGCGTGTCCTCCCAGCCCCCGGAACTGAAACCGACGTGGCCGCCCGCAGGTGCGTTCCTGGGGTCTCCGGCCCGGGCTGGGCCGACGAGACAAGCTCCCCTCTGACCGGCCTCACTCAGCCAGGCCTTCGAGGACGTGCGTGGACTCTGAAGGAAATTAAATGGGACCTCTAGATTTTTCTCTGGGCCCCGGAGCCTGGCCCGGAGCCATCACAAGTGACCGTCACTGTCCTAGCAGGAGCTTCCCCAGCACCAGCCGCCACCCTCCTGGGGTGCAGAGAACTCCCGCTATAGGGAGTGATGTGCGGCTGGAGCCACCTGCTCACACCCGGGCCGTGACGCCTTCCAGGTCGCATGGCAGAGCCGAGCACCTGAGACAGACGCCGTGTGGCCCACAGCGTGTGCTGGCCGGATGAAAGCCTGGCTGACCCGTGACATGGACAGAAGGAGGAAGTGGGGGAGGGGGAGGAGGAAGAGGAGAGGGAGGGAGAGGAGGAAGAGGAAGGGAATGAGGAGGAGGAGGGGGAGT